>BPLR01010504.1:0-42235 GCA_021605095.1 Caerostris extrusa | reverse complement strand
GTTACATTGAAAATAGGTCTGGCCCATTCTGTTATGAGCTTTCCTGCTTTTTGACGGTTTTCTTTAGTTTCTTTTGGGTGCTTAAATAAATACATTAGAGCCCTTCCGATGCCACTTGATTTTAAAAGACTTTGATCAAAACTAGGAAACTGCAACACAAAAATGTTTTAAAAACTATGTAATGTAAAAGTCTAGTAAGTTTTTTGCACTGAAAAAAACTAAAATAATTCTTAATACTTTGTGTTTTTAAAAAACTTCCAACTAATTATTTCCTAAACACATTTATAGAATTAAACACAGAATCTCATTTTGTTAGGTATTAAATATGATAAAAAATGTTTTTAAAATAATTAATTTTAATTAAATTTTAACCTAAAATATATTTAAAATTTATAAAAAAAATTAATCATTCAACTTAAGCGACAATATAATGGAAATGGAATTCAATTGCACAATTTTTTTGAAAATGTATATATAGTTTAATAGTATAAATATTAAAATAGTAAATAAAGAAAATATGCATATTTAATCAAGTCAACATATTTAAAATTTAACATGCTGGGCAGGTGTCCGTCATGTTAAATTTTTTATGATATATAGTCAAGTGATTAGTCACTCATTTTTTGTATTTAAATTTTGCTGGTGAATTTACTCATTCTCTGAAGTCATATCTAAACTATCAGCAAAGTAATAGCAATATCTTTTAATAAATTTTATCTAAATATATGTCTTATTATGATTTAAATGCTTTTATTTAATTGATTTTACTTAATATTAATTAAATGTCAATTATAATAAGTGCCATTTATAATTCCGTTAACTACTGAAAGTTAATTATTTCTAAAATATGCTGTAATTCCTAATCTTTTTACTTTACAAAACTTATATATTTATTTCTGTTTAATTACTAGAATGCATCCTGCCTAAGAATTAAATATGAATTCAAAATAAAAAAATCTATACTTACATCAAGCAATTGCTTTAGCATGCCTTCCCTTATATTTAGATGAGGCAAACTACGATCAGGCAAAGGAGTAAGCCATTCTGCAATGACATTCAAAACACCCTGATCTAAAAATGCAGTCTTCAGATCTTGTTTTTTCAATTGTGACATAACCATGGGTAAAATTTTCAGTTTTTTAGTGGCTGTTTTCTTTTGCTCATTTAATATTTTATCTTCCTGAAAAAGACAAAATTAAGAATAAAATATCTATCTAAGATCTTGAAAAATATATCTTAATTTCCATAAATTAAAAAACAAAATCATCTGAATTAAATATTTAATCATATTGTTTTAATTAAAACTTATAAATAATTGAATTATATATTTATTATTATTAAAATGTTTTTAGAGTTTAACAACTTTTGTGTTCCAACTGTCAAAAACTTTTTAGAATATATAGATAAAAAAAAATGTTTCAATAAATCAGAAAAAGCAAAGGCTTTATGAAAGAAAGAATGAAAAATTATAATTTCTTTTTAATTTAATTAATGATGAATTTCTTTATGAAAATAATTATTAATAAATGAATTTCTTTTATGAAAAAAAAAAAAAAATTTGATTATTTGACTTTTTCCCTTAAATTTCAATTATTTAATTTTTTCAAAATAAAACAAACTTATGTAAATACATTTAAAAACAAATTGCACTTTACCTCAGCAGCTTGCCGCATTTGAGATATAATATCAGCAATTAAATCATCACTATCACTGATTAAATCAACATCTCTTCTTCGTCTCCGTGTGGAACTTTCTTCTTTTTTCTTTTTCATCATCAGATCAAAATCAGATACAAAGTCTTCTCTGCAAAAATCAAAATAAATATATGAAATTATTATTCCATTCAAATGTAGTCAAGTATCATATTTTTAAGAATCAAATATATTCATTTTAAAATATATAATTTGTGAATTAAAAACTATGGCATAGAAAAAAACATTTGATAAAATACAAAAATCTAAAAAAATAAATCAAACACAAATGATATTTTTAAAAAAAATTAATAAACTTTTTTTTTCTTTCAAAACTACAATGTTGTAAAAAAAAAAAAAAAAGTACTGATATATTCTTAAAATAATAATGCACATTAATTAATCAATAAAACAATAATAAATAGGTATTCATTACAAATATGCAATTTTAATCATCACAATATTGTAAAGCTTTTTATTTTCACTTTTTTTTCCCTTCTTCAAAAGCAAAACTATAATATAAAGCAGTAATTACCAACTTTCAGCTAAATGTTACATTAATACTTAATAAATACATAATATTTGCATGTGATAATAAGTGATAAAATTTTTAAAAAATGTCACAATTTATAATTTGTAACAAATTTAATGTAATCATAATTGTAATTTATAAAATTTAATATCAAAGTATAACAATAAGAGCTAAATTAGAATAAATTAATTATTCATATAACTAGAAAAATATTTCAAAGCAATTTTTTTAATCAAAATAAATTAGAAAATTGACAATACCTCATTTTTCTATCCTCATCTTCAGAATCAGAATCATCCTTTTTCTTTTTTTTCGGAGGTTCTTCGTCGTCGTCTTCTTCTTGAATTTGACTTTCATCAACAGGTGGTGCTGGAACATCTTCTATAACTCCTGAAGATTCTTCAGTTTTTTCTTCTTCTTCTTCTTTCTCATCCTCCGAATCAGACATTACTAAAATTATATCATAATTGCATATATCACATAACTTTTTTTTTTAATTAAACATTCGGTTTTAAGCAACAAATTTAAATTAATAAAATCAGAGATATTTTTAATACTGACTTATTAACTAAAAATAGAAAATGTTTATTTTTTTTTTACAATAACTTATGAAAAAAAATATTAACTATCATACAATAAGAATTCTTTGATTACTAAATATTTGGAATCCATCATTCATTTGCTTGTAATGAAAACTGAACCAAATAATAAAACAATAGTTTAATTAATTAGAAAGATTATATGAATGAAATTAAAAATATAATTCATATTATTTTGTATTATATTTTTTTAATTCCTTCACATAATCTTTCTTCGTAAAAATATATTATAATATAAATGTCTAATAAATAACATTCATGTTTATTTCTTTATTATTTTATCTTTCTTTATTTTATTTGCAGCAAGGTATTGAAACTATGCAGTTTAAGTCAACAAATCTGAGTACCCCAAATCTAGATCCATTAAGAATTGTATTCATTTTTAAATCAAATTTTGACTTGACAATTTTTCGAAATACATAAAAATTTGAAAAAAAAAACAGAATTATATGTATTATTAAGTGCATATTTGCATTAAAAGGCTATATTTCTCATAAAAAATTCTTCACATGCAACTCAATTTATTTCATTAAATAAAATTTCTATATTCATTTTTACATTGAGAAAATTACATGACCCAAAAAAATTTTTCATGAAGTAAAAAAAAACCTTTGTTGTCTTTAACGAATTTCTTAGCATGCCTTTCATTAATTAAACCAATTTGTAGTTACTTCAAAAAAAAAAAATTTTGTATATTTGTATATGCACATTATATTTGCACATTTTTATTTATATATTTCACATTTTTATTTATATATTTCTTGTAATTTTGAGTATTTATTCACATATTTAGATCAGTTTGTAATAATTTTTATATTTGATTTAATTATTTTATAGCAAAGATCAACAATATTTCTACAAAAGAAATATATATGCTTCTTTCCATTGGTGTTGTTCTTAGCTAAGTGCTTAAAAATGCCACAAGTGCAACAGATTCAACATTACTCAATGAGCACAACAGGAGGTCTGTCTTGCCACTAGGACTATCTTGCCACTGACTTTACCTTGCCTCCACTGTCAGGAGGTTTCATGTCTTGCCACTAATTTTGAACAAAAACCCCCAGGGGGCATCTAGAGAATTTGCATCATACTTTTCAAGCCCAATAGAAGAGCATTCTGGTATACAAATTATGCCCATTATCAGTATAGATAAACCAAAGGGGTTATTCACCAAGCTGATCCAGTTCATTCCATTTTAGAAAATATACTTAAAAAAATAAATCAATAAAAATATATAGAAAGGGAGTATGAAATATAAATTCCAAATTAAAAATTGTGACCTCACTTAAAATCAGATTATGTGACTTCACTTTTAAATTGTTAGACTAAAATATCTTTCAAGTTAGCACAAAAAAAAAAAAAATTTAATATGTTGAGCAACTAATATAATAATAGATACGTTTAAATATTTTTATTTTCTTGATATAAAAACTTAATACTTGTAATTGTTTGAATGACTCTACTTAACAAATAATCGAATAGTGCCATTAAAAATTTTTTCTTCATTTTATTTTAATTTAATTTTCATACATTTCTTTATTTATACATTTTAGAAAGATTAAAAGTTAAATAAGATTTTATCTTGCAAAAAAATACTACATGTCATATTTTATTCTAAAAACAAAGAGTTTCTACTTACTCTTTGCTCGTTTCCGTTTTGCCTTTGAAGAATTTTCCTTTGTTTTTCCAGCATTAGCATCATCTTCATTAAAACCCTAAAAAATTATTTTATTAATATAAAGTTGAACACCATCTGTTTTCATGATAACATACGTTGAATAAATACAATTCTGCAGCAACTAAAAAAAATTTATAATTCAAACACTAGAAATAAAATTTTAATTTTTAAAAGAAAAATCCGTGTTATTTAAATAATAAATGCATTGAAAAAGTGTTAGTTGGTTAAAAAAAAAATTATTGTAAAATAATTTATAAATGTTTTCTCACTTCAAATTCTTCATCATCATCACTCGCGCCAAATATATCAGCTATAAGACCATCAGCTTCATCATTTCTTGAAATTAAAAAAAAATTTATATATTCTTTAAAACACATTATATATATATAAACATATATTTCTACTAAAAATAATCATTTTATATTTGAAATTAATGCATATTGAAAAAAAAATTGTTTTGAAAAATGATTAGCTTACAAAAGTTAAAAATTTTTAAAAATTCATTACAATTTCATAACTTCATTATTTAAACAGAACTTTATATTTTATTCAAATATTCAAAAGAGATTTTAATACTTCAATTATAATTATGTATTTTTTTTTTTTTTCCAACTAAGATATAATACAAATTTAGAAACTTTACTCCTCCTCCTCACTCTCTCCATCACTATCTAAAATATAAAAAAATACATGTAATTTTTTTTTTTTGAATATATTATATATTCATACATTTATTATCATTCAAAAAATAATTATGTAATATAAAATACTTTGCTATTTTTTATAATTTAATATTTTATGATGTTTTTGTAAAATAACTAATATTCTTTTTAATAAATGACAGAATTCTACTGGATACTTTTTTCTAAAAATAATGCTAATAGAGTAAAGTAGTATAGCATTCATTATATCTAAACTTTTTTAAAGAATTTTTATACTAATCCAGCATTGATGAGTCTGAATATCAAAAACCAATTATTTGTGATTTTTATTCACTTTAAGCAATTAATCCAAAGTCCAAAAAAAAAATCTATAATTCAATAATATTTTGAAAATTTTGTAGAAGTAATAAATAATTTTTCTAAGAAATAACATATAGGAAGCAACATATAGTTTATAAAGTTTCGTTTTAATCCTATCAAATTAAGCAAATTTTTTTTAACTTTTGTTGAAATTTTTAGGAATGTATATATTACCTAAAAAAGATATTTTACTGTTTAATTAATTAAAATATATTACAAAACCAAAACATTACCTGATCCAGCATCAGCATTTTCCCCTGCATCACTTCCAGATTTACTAGAAGGGGAAAAAAACTCTATTATTTTACATGAAATGATACAATATTATTAGCGGAAATATGTGCATTGCATTTTAGAACAAAAATTAAAATTCAATAAAAATTGAACAACAATCTCATTTTATAATACTTTATACCAAAAATATATAATCCATAACTATGCAATCTATAAAACAAATGAAATAGAATTCATAATTCTTTGTCACTGCAAAAAAAAAAAAAAATTACTTTAAGAAAATGACGGTACAGTATTATTATCATAATAATAAGACTTTTAATTTTAACTGTCATTTTTATTTAAAAAGAAGTTTGGTACTCCATTCAGTGTGCTTTAAAAAATACAGAGCTTTTTATATTTTGAATATAGAGTGGTATAAAATCTTACAGACCAAAATAATACAATTTGTGCATTTACCTATTAATTTCTAATGCAATGGTAGTATATCCTAATTTGTATTATATATTATTTTCTTTTATTTTTACTTAACTAAAGCATCAAATCATCATCATAATGTTTCTGGTAAGAAACATGAAGATGATGATTTCTTACCAGAAACATATTCCCCACCATTACCTGAAATATCATGTAATTCCTCGAGTTTTAACAGTATATTAAAAAAAAAACTTACATATGTAGCAACAATAAAAAAATCATATACTCGTTTAACTTTGACAATGCAAAAAGATGAATGAAAAACACATTCAATTATTCAAAAATATATTTTTTTAATTTGGAAGAAAAACACAAGCTAACTGAAAACATTGAACGAATTGTAAATTTGACTGGAATTCAAACAATAATATACATAAAAATCAAAGAAATCTATTGCATATTTCCATATTGAAAATTTTTTTGCTGTAAAATGTTTAAAATTGAAAAATTCTGACGTGATGTTTCGAAATGTTGGTATCCAAATAAGGTTCTCATTACAAATTACTAGAAAAAAAAAAAGAGAGTAACAGTTACACTAAAACTGTTTTAAATACACTATGCAAAAAGTTAGTTCTTAATCAAACATTAGAACACATTGAAGAAGAAGAATTATGAATTAAACATATACTATTTAATTTAAACTTTGATGTAAAAAATATACATACTTTGCTGTTTGGGCATCATCTTCATTTATAGATGCAGTAGCTTCTTCTTTCTCTGCTTCCTTAGGGGATGTAGGAGGGCTATGGGGACTACCATTTCTTTCATTGTCCCCTTTTTCATTGTCTTCATCTTCACTTTTATCTGACCCCACATGCACACTGCTCTGATCATCTTTATCATTACAAAAAAAATACAAAACCACATATATATAACTAGCCTGATACTTATACATACAAAAACAGCCCCTTGGTATATTGCATATACTGAATATAAAGAAAAGATACAACACAAAAACTTTTTAATGCAATTTTTTTTTTAAAAACCTTGGACAAAATATCTGAAGTCCAATATATTAAGGGAAACTGAGTATTTAAATGAGTTAATTATTATGAGTTTGATTGAGTAAATTATTACTTAAATGCATTAGGCTACTTTTAAACAATTATGTTTCTATTGTAACTGAATTTTCAAAGTATAGCTAAATATTTGTACTAATAAAAAATAAACAAACACTGTTTAAGAATTATTTAGTACTTAAAAAAAAAAAAATGGGAAAAAAATATTTATGAATTTATCTCTTTCATCCTCTCACTCAATCCCTTTACCAGATTGAAAATATGTACTGTATTAAAATTAAATGCCATAATTTTCATATTTTTAAACATGATTTTCTCTAGCATGAGGATTTTGTTATACAATGATAAAAAGATAAAGAGTTAAATTCATTGAAAATACCAACCTTATAAAAGCCACAAATAATTCAATAAAAAAATATTTTTTTAATTAACATATATTAAGACTACTATTATGTAAGCTATAGAAATTTATATAAAGAATGTCATTTACAGTTACAATAAGTCAATATCAAATCAAATGCACTCTGAATTTAAACTTTTTGTGACCCACTAATTGAGAAAATTAATCCCTCATATTCTTTCCATATATATAACAATAGTTTGTGAGTGATAAATATAAAGTGATGTCCAGAATTTAATTTTATAAACAAAACTTATATATTTTTGTCGACATTTTTTTCTATTTTATGCCTATGTTTTAAAATTATGGCACATAACAATTTAAATTATTGAAAATTGTATGAAACAGCAACAAACAATAATAATTAATGATTTTATACATTTTAATGAAATTTTCTGATGTGATCAAAAACAAAATGTATAAAATATAATTTTATTTGAGCAAGTTAGTAGCTGTATTAAAAGCATGGATGCTTTTTGAGAGTTTGGGTAATATAAATTTGCTTTTAGTAAAAATTTCATTTAGTAGTTCAATATTGATGTGATTGCTAAATGTAGCTAATCTGCTCATTAATAAATGATTCCCAAGAAATAATTAATATCTCAATGATCATTCTCGACTTAATCTTTTTCAAAAACATTATCTAAGAACAGTTGGTTAATGAAATTTCATTTAATTATATATTCAAATTCTATTATAGAAATAAGCAGTGAATATTGTTCACACATAATAAACAGAATTCTTAAGTGATTTCAGATTTTAATTTTTTTCAATCTTGTTTCATTATATTAAATAATGGTTTTAATTATAACATTAAAAACTAATTAGACATTAAATAGAACATCACAGTGAGAGAATTATTCAGTGACCTAGGTGAGGGAAGAGAGGAACACTTGGCAAAAAAATTAATTGTGGATGTTGGGAGGAAAACCATCAAAAACAAGTTGCATCTACTATAGGAACCTTTTCAAAATTAATCAGTGACAATGAACAAATAAGTGTGATTAGTTAATTAAAACTATCACATGTTAATTTCTCACTTTTACCAAAAAGACCTTTCCTTACCTCTGGCTTCTTCATCACCACTTTGCTCCATTTCATTATCTGACTGTTTCTCATCTTCATTTTCATCGGCACTTTCAATACTTACTTCAGGGATATTTTCCTGCTCAGATTCTTCAGCATCACTAACTTCATTATCCCTCTCATCTTCTTTACCTGATTCATCACCACTATCATGATTTTCAACATCACTTCCCTTGATTAGGAGAAATATGTTAGGAAAATTAAAATTAACTAAATAAATTAATAAGATAATAAAAGTAACAGCCAAGTAATACCAGAATGTAAACTAATTTTAACAATTAAAACCAATTTATTCTTTAAACATGTAATAAAAAAAAAAATTATAATTGTCATACTTACATTTATTTATTTACTTTTATTTGAGAAAATCTTTTTTAATGCATTTTTAAAATCTTAAGAACCACTTACATTTCTTAAAATTTATTTCCTTTTATGTGGCAATCAATGTCTCTCTCTCTCTATATATATATATGCATAAATGGCATTTAAATGGTGCTTTTTGCCAAGCACCAATTACTCAAAGATATAAAAATTGGGTATGATAAATAAGGTCTGGTAATAATTAGAATGACTTTAAAATTCAATATAGTTCCTAACTTAATTCATGTTGAAACAATATTCCTTTTCCCAATATATAATGTTAATATGTACTCTAAAATTTATTGAAAAAATTATCATTGTTTAAACTTGAGAAAAGATTTACAATGATAATTTATGTTAAATTACAATTACAATTTTGTTAAATTATAGTTACAATTTTTTGTTTAAATTACGTTGTTAATTAAGCTTTAAAAATCACCATATAAATTAAACATAAAAGGTCTTAATATAATTTGCCATTATTTCTATTACAATTACTTATCAAAAGTACGGCAGCATTTTTCCTATTAATATTCATAATTTCAATATGAAGACATATCTATCCACTCAGAATATTAAACATATTTTTTTGAACCTAGAAATAGATACTACCTATCCCGAGTTATATAATTTCTACAAATGAACTTTAATGGCATTTATTAAATATACAGATAAAAGAAATTACTTCTGCTTCATCCTCCGATTGTTCATTCGTGGGTTGGGGTGAAGATGGTGAAGATCTTCTTTCATTTGATGATGGTGATAGAGGTGGGGATTGAGGTGAAGAAGGTGGAGATTCTTGAACTATGTCCTGATTATCGGGGGAAGAAGGACTTTGAGGTGAAGGTGATTGTGGAGCTGGAGATGATGATGGTGACTGATAACTTGTTTTAGGACTTTCTGGACTTACATTCTCCCTGATGCTATTTTCCTCACTTCCACTGTCTGAATCTTCACTCATCTACAAAAATTTATTCAATTATAAAAATTAAAACTATTAATTTTTGAATAATTTATTCCTAAAATAAATTCTTATTTTGTTTTTGTACTGCTAACATGCATTAACAAACATGAAAATCTGATTCTCTAAAATCTTTTTCAAAGATCTTCAGTTAAAACCTTTCCCTTTTTTAAAATTTTACACAAGATTTACAAATACTTTTAATTGAAAATATATAATTAGAATTAACTAAAATTTGAGAATTCTGCAATTTTAAGTTCTAATTTCTGCGGGTTTGTTTTTTTTTTACGTCAAAGGGCAACAATCATTTCAACTCAATTCATTACTCCTTTATCCAATAACTTCGTTTTTTATAACAATTTTTCAGGGCTATTTATTTTTAATAATTAATGTTGCATCTGTTCATGTTCTTCTCCAGTGTTCTTAAAATGCCAATCTTGTATTTCTGCTTAAGCTTACTTTTTTATTACACTTTATGTTTGACAAATTTATATTTATTATTATTTGATGTTAATTTAATTTTTAAGTACTAGATTAATTTAATTTTTAAGTACTAGATTAATATAATTAAGCCTGAATAATTTCCATAATCCTTTAACATCTGCATTTAATGCCTCAAATAGCTTTTAATTTGTTAATATTTATTACTAATATTTAATTTAATTATAATTTGTTAATTTATGTGTATTTAAGTACTAAAATGTGAATCTCATTAAGCATAATCAAATATTAATATCAAGTCAAATGTATAATATTTGTGTAATTATTAGAATGCATCCCACTTTCATACATTTCATGATTTAATTGTGGTTCAAGATAATGGATACTGAAAAAGTGCTATCAAATTTATGTGGGAAGCGAGGTTGATTCCTTCAAAACCCTTTCTTTGCTTAAATTTTTTTATTTAAATTAATTTTTTTAAATGTAGTGAAATAGTGTCTATGAAATTGTAATATCTGTGAAAATTTGGAGAGTTTAGTTTTAATTTGGTGGGCTTCACTTAAGTTTCTAATAAGAAATTTTAAATTTAACTAAATTGTACAATTTTAAAGTAATAATTGGGTGATTTTAAGGGGGATTCACCAGCCCCTTTATGTCTGTAATATTAGTAATTAAAAATTAACAAAACTGTCAGGATTTTCAGCATGCAAATTACAGCCCCAGGAACTAATGATTATGGAAAGGCATTCAGCAAGTATTATTTATCTATTATCTTTTTCTAGGAAACAAAGAAGGGGTAGGGAGCAAACAGAAACAGCCAAAACCACAGAAATGAGGGGGGAATTAGCAAAAAGAGGTGGGAGAAGAACCAAAAACTGTAAATTTCTTTGAAATCTGTACTAATAAATTCTTTACAAATTTGAAGACAATAATTATAAATCACTTAATAAAATATTTTCGATTCATAATATAATGGTAATATTTTCAAAAAAAATTGTTTTAATTTCCTTTTTATATATTTAATACTATCACACAAATTAAATGTATTATGGGTTAATGATTAAGACATGTAGACTGTAGCATTTTAACCATTCTCCTGTTTGTGTAAATTATCTTTCTCAATTATTAATGAAATTGAATCATATATTAGATGTATAATAATTTAAAACAAATGGGAAACATTTTTCTCAGCTTAATAATACATAAAATTACAAAAATTATGATTTGAAATTAACATAATTCCATTCAATGTCTAGTACCATCACATTCTAAATCTTCGTACACCACATACTAAAATAAATTCTCTATTTTTTTTTTTGGAAATATTTGAAATTTTTCTTCATAATTTGTAATATATTTTTTATTATTCCTTCTAATAATATAACTGAATTACTTAGATTTTGCATTGAGCATATAAAAACATTATAGTCTGACTTATTATTATTATTTTTTTTTTTTTTTTTTTTGCTAACAAAAAATGTCTGGGAAACAAATGTTAAGAATGTCTACTGTGGATAATCATTATACTCACTTTTATAGATTAATACTAATTCTTTTTATAGCATATATTACAAAAAAAAACATACAAATTTATCTGTAATTATAAAAACAATGAAATAAATATAATACAAATTTTATTTTGTTTTATATCAATAATAATAATACACTTATTCCTAATCGCTTTTAATCTTTCTTAATACTAATTGCTTTTCTTTTTTAAAAAATTAAGAGCAATTTAGATCCATTAAAATCTAGGCAAATCAATAAATATCTGGATGCAATGTACGATATTGGCGAGAGAAGGTTCTGCAAATTCAAACAAAAAAATGTTGAAAATCTCAAAAGAAATTCTGATTTTTTTTTTTTTAAATAATGTAAATAGGATAAAACACGGATACACTTTTGAAATGAAATGGGTAACAAATTAAATTTAATTTATCATCATTATCATTATTTAAATGAATTTTAAAGTGAGCTTTTTCGATTAGTTGGATGGTTTAATAAATCTAAATGCAATTAAATGTTAGAATAATATTATTAAATAATTTCACACAAAATAGATCAACATACGTCATACGACATAAGGCAATAAAGAAAATTTGACACAAAATATACTTAGAAAATGTATTTCAATGAAGATTTTACGAAAAGAAAACATACCGAATTCATTTTATTTCAGTAAAAAAATAGCAATTCTTGAATATATATAAATATGTGTGTATAGCGAAATAGCGTTAACGTAATGAAGATTTGGAGAATTCACTTTAAGTTAAACATTATTGCCAATTGTGTAAACTAAGATGGATATATGCCTTGTCTTGACTTGACTTGAATAGTTGTTTTGAGATTTATGCTCGCATAATCTGCTTTATCTCAATTTATCCGAATATTATGCAAATAAAAAAAAAAGGCTGTCATGATGAACGATAAATTATAAACAAAAGCTAAAAACTACTGGAAGTAAATAGCAGACTAATCTCCATTTGAGATATCATAGGGGGAAATTTCCTCAAAATTATCGGCCCATCAGTCTCCTTAACTGTGTAGGAAAACTTTTACGAAAAACTCTTAGTGAAACATATTACTTCTTTTTTGCGATAAAAATTCCATAATTCCAGCAGAACAATTTGGATTCCGTCAACATCACAACTTGTCATCAACTTCCACGTGTCACCAATATCATCACTGAAGGATATACCTATGAATTTTTACAGGAGGTGCCTTTCTAGATGTC
This sequence comes from Caerostris extrusa, assembly GCA_021605095.1. Classification (NCBI taxonomy): domain Eukaryota; kingdom Metazoa; phylum Arthropoda; class Arachnida; order Araneae; family Araneidae; genus Caerostris; species Caerostris extrusa. The sequence goes on along the minus strand of BPLR01010504.1, from coordinate 29,001 downwards.
AAAAAAGCTTTCGATCGAATGTGGCACAATGGACTGATCTACAAAATGATCAAACTTCAATTTCCCACTTGGATCACACTTATCATTACAAATTATCTTAAAAATAGAACCTTTCAAGTTCGACTTCATAATGAATTCTCCACAATCGGTCGTATTAGTGCTGGTACACCTCAAGGAAGCGTGCTCAGTCCTATTCTCTACAATATCTTTACCTACGACTTTCCGCAATGCACTAACATTTCCACCTGTCTATTTGCAGACGATTCTGCTGCTCTTGCCCAAGGTGCTTCTATTCTTTATGTCATCAAAATTTCTCAATCTCTTCAAAATTTTCTGAATATCCTAAAGGAGTTGGCTAATTAAATGGCGCATCGCAATTAATGTCTCTAAATCTCAGGTTATCATTTTCCGAAAAGGACACGCCATACAACCATATATTAATCTCTCCCTTTTTGATCAACAAATTGAATGGGCTGTTAATATTAAATATCTCGGCTTAATTATAGACAATAAACTTACGTTCCGAGCTCATATTCAAAAAAATCAAAGAAAAAGAAAATGTTGGAAATCAAAGAAATGTTGGAAAAAAATCAAAGAAATGTTGGAAAAAAATTTTTATCTCACTCTACCACTCATTAATAAATTTTCTAAATTAACTTTGTCAAACAAATTTCTTCTCTACAAACAAGGTCTTAGGCCTATCCTTACCTAAGCTGCACAATCTAACAAGAAATCTGTACAAATTATTCAAAACAAACTTCTTCATATTGTCACTGGTGCACCTAGTTTGTCCGCAACTCTACAATTCATCAAGATTTAAAAATTGATTCTATTGACAACTATATCACTAAACTTTCTAGAAATTTCTTCAATACCATTGCTACTCACGAAAACCCTCTCATCAAGGCACAAACTATATTTACGGTATTGAATGGAAAATACAAGTATCCTTTCTCTACTTCTAAATGGAATCGAAGCCTCAAACCACCATAATTTCCTGCTCACTTATCGCTTTTTTAGATATTTTACTTCAACGCATATTTACAGATCATAAATTTCTTGTTACGTTTCCATCACCGATGATTTACATTTTCTTACTTTCTCATATTTTTTTCTCTCAAATCAGACGATTACTATTATCTATTTATCATGACTTTTCTTTCCTACTGCCTTCACATACCATTGAGTAGATGAACGCTTCGCGTTCAGGCACTCGACATCTTTATTCAACAATTATGAGATATCATTGGAGATTGCTGAAGGTTGTCAACTTCTAGTACAATTTGAGAAAATTTCAATTTTTCTATTTGTTCTTTGTTCAAGTTTTTCTGGCAGTATTTTTTTTTTATTTTTTGATTTGGTATTCATTTTAGATTAGCCATGTGTATTTATATTTATTTCTATTCTACTTCCCAGTAGTTAATTTTTCATTTGTAAATTAATGTAGAATAAGGAGGCACTATGAGTGGGCGTGTTTCGCGCTTGTTATGGCGAACATCAATTTAAACACGAATTTATTGGAGTACATCACAGATGCAAGTATTAATTTCAAATCACATCATAATATTCTTATAATTTTAGAGATTGAATATAAACATGGAGCTAAATTCTTTATTATAGTACTCGAAATTTCCACTAGTATGATTCCGAAAGTGCATCTTAAAACTCTGAATGATAATATATTGTCCAAGGTACTATTATTAAACACATATATTATATGATTATCTCTCAACAAGGTAAATTATTTCTTTTTACTCATCATTTTGATACTGCCGAAGAACTGACTATCCTGTCTCTGGATCTCTTTATCCCGAAATAATTACTACTCGTTTTTTACTTCATGACAACCCTGTAATCTTTAGTCGAACTCATAACAGAACTGAAAGAAGAGAATAACTTCACCGTTACTGAATTCCGTATATTTTCTATCAAGCAAAAAAAGTCTGCTGGATCTCCACCAGTTTTCGTCACAATTTTTGAAACAATTTTATCACAGCATGAAAAATTATGGCTTCAGCAATAAAAAATATCGGGGTTTTTTTATAAATCCTGTCAGTACCACCCATGTCTTTCCTATATTCATCCAACACAGCTTGTGAAAATCTAGTTCCTTCCGAATTTTGAGGGAGTTCAATACTCAGCGAATTCGCGTTCGATCAAAATTCCTAAATGCTCTAACTGCAATGCAGTTCACAAGGCCACGGACAATAACTGCACTAAAGGCAAAGAGTAATTTTAAAATTAAAAACTCTTAACAGTCTTTCCGATATAGAAGCTCGGATGTTAGAGTACTGTACACCGAAATAAGATTTATTTTCCTCCAAACTCAAATCTATCCATACTATTAATACTACTTATATTACAAAAGATGACTCACTCAAATATCAATACCACAAGCCATAGAAACTCAAGAAATGGTACAAGAAAACTGTCGTGGGCAAGTTCTGTCTTACTAATAATCATTCTTCAGGTCAAAAAAAAAAAAATTAAAGGCAAGAAAATGGGTTTCGAAGTATTGCAGAATTTGGGCATCACAGCGGGCAGCTCAACAGATCGTTAAAATCTGTCCAATCTTCTCACTACTTTCCGATAAACACAACAATGAGTTAAGAGTACTAAATAAGAAATTCGGGCTCATTTTTTATTTATTAATTTTGTTCTATTTTTCTTTTAATTTTTGTTTATATGTTCAATCCAGCATTATACATCTTACAATGGAATGCACTCATTGTCATAGCTTAAAAAACTCTTTTTATGTCAATTCATTTCAAGTTTTCATTTTACTTCAAACATTTCTCAATTTCCAAGATTAGTTCATTTACTTGGAAAATTTATCTATAGAACAGATCTATCCAATAAGACGCAACGAGAAGGATTTTTAATAGCAGTCGCTTTCAGTATTCCTTGCAATTTTCTTAATCTTGTCAATCTTTCCTACTCAGACAATGAAATGCAAGCTATCACACTGCATTTTCCTCATAAAACTTTCACACTAATTAATATCTATTCACCCAGGGGCTGTTTCACCATTGAATGGTTGGAAGCAATTTGTCATCCACTTTCAACTATTTGCATTATTCTTGACGATTTTAAAAACATCCTATTCCTGGATAATACTCTTATATTAATAGTTTTTAAACTCTAATCAACTGGATTCTAAATTATAATTCAAATATTACAAATACCAGCACCCTCACTCATATTACTCAATCTCTAAATCTCTTACTGATATTTCCATCGCCAGTGCAGATATTTACACTAATTTATCTTTCTTTATTCACTCCAACCTTTTTGACCTCCAACCAACGCGGCCAGTTAGCTAGAGCTCTGGCCGCGTTTTCTGGCCTCTCCTTTGGTACCACAGACTTCAGGTTCGAATCCTGGTGGTGTCACGGATGGATGTTAGTGGTTCGGAATCCACTTTTTAAACTGTAGGTCTCAATTTAATTAGCCTAAAGTGTGTACAAAATGATCGTAGAGCGACAAACTAAATAAAACTATACCAACCTTCTTGACAAGTGTCACATACCGATCTAGTTAACTTTTCAACTAAATTTTTGTTAAATAACTTGCACATAGATCACTGTAAGTTCAGTAAAATTCCGCCTAAATCAGAAAAGGTAATAGAATCTCACTTGAACTTGTGAATCATTTTCTGATTTACAATCTTTCATGTCAGCGCTTTATTTAAGAAAAATATAGACTCTCTCTCAATTCAGCAAGCTAATACATTAGCATTTAATTTCAATAAAATCCTCCGACCAGCAATTTATTCCTTTTCTTTTTTCCGTCAATTGGATATTAAATATATAATAAATCTTTAACTTTTATCGAATTTCAAAATGCTATATGTGTTGCTCCCAATACTTCTCTTGGCAGTGATAGTCTTCCAGCACAATTAATTAAAGTATTTTCAGATCATTATCTCTACAACTGCTTTGTATATTTAATAGCATTTGGTTCATCAGTAATATCTCACAGGAGTAGCCAACAGACAAATCATTCCAATTCTTAAATCAAGCAAAAGGCAAGCCTTCCTCTATCTTATATCGTCCAATAGACTTAACTTCAACTTTATGCAAAAGCTTTGGGCGCATTGTCCGCAGGAGAATCATAGAAAATCAACTCAGTAGAAAAAATAAGTAAATAGGAAATTATGGTGGTTTGATACTTATAAAATAAATAAGTGATCAAGAAGTTATGATAGTTTGAGGCTTCTCGAGACATTATAAACGAACAAAAAGTATTGCAACGTGTTAAAGTATATTTTATTACAGGAATGAAAAATAAAATAAATGTTAATAGATCAACCCATTTGTTTTTGTCTTTATTTTATAATATAAATAAATAAAATGTAAAATGTATTATATATAAGTGTGGGTATGTGTAATTTATAAATATATAATATTATTTATTTAAAAAAGTATCATAAATAGAAATAAATATAATTAAAATTTAATTAAAAATTTTAAATATTTGAAAAAAAATTATTTATTTAAAAATATGTTTAGGATATTTATCTGTTTATTCTCCTTATGTCTGACATAATGTTTTCTTGCGCTAAATAGCAATTTTCCCTTCTTGCAAAAATTGGATGCATACCAGGAAAGTTTCTACTTCACTTATTAATTACAGACCAATTTTTTAGTCTACATAGAAAATATCAGGCTGACATTTTCTATTAGTAAACTAATTGAAAATATCAGCATGAATCTTCTTAAAAGTGAATCAATTCAAAAGAACCTTCTCATTCCACAACAATTTAGATTTTCCAAAAAAACTTTCTACAACTCATCAGCTCTATAATCTCAGAGAAGCTGTTTCTGAAGGATTTTCCTGGAAATATGAGACTGTTTCTGGAAATATTGATAGAATCTGTGTTAATGGATTGATTTACAAATTCATTTCTTACAATTTCTCTCCTTATTTAATTGAAGTTATTCGTAACTATCTTTCAGACAGACACTTTACTGTCGCAGTAGTCAATACTGATTCCACAATTCGTGATACTCAGGCTGGTGTTCCCCAGGGCCCTATTCTAAGTCCTTTCTTCTACATTATCAACGATATTCCGCAGAAGAACAAAATCAAAATTAATCTGTCTGCTAACGGCACTGCAATCTTAACGCAAGGTCGGAAAACTTGCACAATCCAGGAAAATTTGCAAAACTGATTTTTAGAAAAATGGCTTATTAACCGGAAAATAAAATTAAATGTAGACAAGACTGAAACAGTTCTTTTCCCCTTGCAAAAAATCCAATAACTTTAGTAATATTAAAATCTATAGTAATTATATCAGCTGGTCTAAAAGAAACTAAGTACTTAGGAATTATTTTTGATAGTAAACTCAACCTGCAGATCGCATTTTTACAATCTTGGAAATAAATTCATTAATCAATTTAGAATATCTATCCTTTAATCAATAGAAACTGTGCTTTACCTCTTAATCTCTAATAATAATATATATCTCTTATCTTCCAGTATTAGCTTATGCAAACCCAGTTATGTTACATGAACTAATTTTGAAATTATTCAAAATCTTGAGAACAAAATTCTTAGACTGTTAAAGAATTCACCCTGGTACTTTCGTAATGATGATATTAGACTCTCTCTCTAGAGCTCTCTCGATTCCAAGTTTAAGGCACTTTGTTCACAAAATTTCTCTAAATTTTATAATGATAAGTGAAACATCAATAAGCCTGTTTTAAATATCCTACACAATTACGATTATGATATTTCTTCCCACAAACATAACAAAAGACCACGCACTGCTATAAATATTTTTGGTTATTGTAGATTATTACGGAGATCCTTGGCCGCGTAGCGGCCACTAGCTCCTTCTTTGTAAAATGTTGAAACATAGCGGTGGTCTCATGCCCTTTGATTTAATAAGCAAAATAGATAATTAAATGCCCTTTTTTTTAAAAAGAGAAATATTTATTTAATAAAATTATAAAAGGAAAAATATCAAAAATGTAGATGTTGATGAAATCAGTTGCATGTAATAACCCAGAATGCTATAAATACTTTTAATTAGTTCCTAATCCTGACTATTTTCTCTTTTCAATTGCTCTACTCCCGCGCATTGCTGTTCTGTTTAATCCATTTATATCGCTCTGACTGATTTATTATCCCCAACTGTCACGAAAAAAAGTTCGCTGTTCTTAGCTATTTTCTCCTAATTTGATCTTTTGCTCATTCTGTTTTAATGTTGTTTATATGAAACTGATTTCATCAACATTTACACTCCATTTTTTTTTTTTTCTTTTAATCATTTCAAATTTTTTTTACTATTCATGTTATAATTTAATAAATGAATAAATCTTTTAAAAAAAGGCATTTAATTATATTTTATTTCTTATTAACTCAAAGAGCATGAGACCACAATCATGTTTCAACATCTATCAAAGAAACTAGAGGCCGCTACGTATCTAAGGATCTCCATATTAATCTACAATAAAAGAAAGATTCTTCCGATTCTCAGATTGCTTCAATAGAAAAAAAAAAAAAAATTTACAAAGGAGCTATTTTGTATTCTGTTCGAAATGAATGAAAATGAATGATCCGTAACAATTTGTTCGAATTGATGCAATGTTTCGTTCCATTTATATCATATGGATCATATGGATTCGACCCATCACTAGTGTACCGGTGTTATTAGTTTTTTATGTTACCGATATGTTCCTCTATCAGAGAAAATTCGAAGCAAATATTGTACATTTACGTGTAAAAAGATTTATTTAAATAGCTGTAGTTATATATTTTTTTAATTTAATTTTAAAATATGAATTAATCTTTTCAACCTAAATTTTATAGCAATTCCCAAAATAATTACGAGTAAATGCTGGTAAAGTACGCTTCTCAGAAGTGCATAAGATACATTCTCGCTTTCTTCCACATACATACATAAACAATGGCAGATGAAATAGCTCGTCGAAGAGAAATTCGAAGGCGCAAAATCCTTGAATCTTCTGAAGCGAGACTGAAAAAAATAACTAGCAGTAACATCAAGAAAAATATAGGTTAATTTTATTTATTTATTTTATGTATAATTTTTTGTTTTATTACTCTCATTCGAATGATTTTGAACCCCAAACATTTATTTAGTATTTTGTAATTTAATCTTGAATGTATTTCTTAAAAGAAAATTTAATTTTGCTATTTTAATTCAACTATTTAGATGTTTAATTTCATTTGATTTCATCACTAAAAATTACATAATTAAGAATCGCTAACGTGGTTTTGCTAAAGCACATTAACACTATTTAAATTTCATATATCTGATAATGAAAGAAATTTAACTTAAAAGAAATATTTTTAAAAGTAAATCTTTGTATTTGTACCTTTCTGTCAGTTATTAGAAAATGGTTTAGTGCTAAATTATTCCGGGGAATTAATTATATAATGGGAATTGTTAAAAATTGTAGTTATAATTGTACAATATATATTTATAGTCACTAGATATTTAAATTCTTATTGATGTGAAATGTTTTTAAAAGTGTCTATATGCTGTAAAGTGTAAATATCAGTGCTTGCATATTGATGCTCACCTACTTTTCTTTTGATGACAACAAATTAAAAAAAAAAAAAGAAACCATTTCCTTATCATAGATTTTTATGCTATACAATTCAACCTTTGCTATTGGGAATACTTTTAAAAATGTAGAAAAATTTGTATTTTGTGCTTTTGTTAGCTGCAATTTGAAATATTTTTTAAGGCAATTTTATTTTTCTGCAGTGATTAACATTCTGGAATAATAATTTATATCTATTGATTTATATTGCTTTACAGTATACATTATGATAGTGGGATTTGCGATTTCTCAGTGAAAAGAGTTCTGTTGTTATGTCCATGGATTTAAAATATTATTATCGAAGTTAGATCAAGTCAAGAGTTCTGTTAATTGTTATGATTAAATATTAGTTATTATTATTTTAGAAACAAAATTGTGATCATAAGCTTATGATATGCTAGATTCTTGTCTATTTGTTGTAATTTAAAAACTTAAGTGATTATCTTAGCAATTTTTTTAAAAAATTATACTTTGTCTGAAAATTCTTTTTTAATCCTATAATTGATTTTAACAAAATTGGATTATATTTGTAATATATTTTCCCTTGATAAAGTAAACCTTTTATAACGGTAAAGCATAGATAACTGTATATACCATACATACCAATTCATTAGGAAGTGTAAAATATTTATATCAATTCAGTATAATTTAATAAGCAATTCTAGAGGGTAAAAAAACTGGTCAGAATTCTGAAATATGCCATTGTATAATATTTATTTTATCATATATTTTCAGGATAAATTAATCAAAACTAAATTGCAAGTAGTTTTTTAATATTAAACATTACAAGCACTGGTATAACAAGTTAGCATGTTCTTGAACTATACAACCATTTAGATAATTTTCTGCAGCTTATTATCTCTTATCATTAGTTATTCTCTTAAAATTCATTAACTTGAATCTTGACTTGTTTATTTTGAAGATCAATATAAATTTTTTCTCTATCAAATTTTTATTAATTGGGAATAGAAATAAACTTTGAGGAATTCAAAACAACTTTATTTGAATTATTTTAACTTCATAATACCTTCAAACTAAACTTGTATATTTTCACTCATGTCTTAGAAACTCCCTTAATAGAAGAATTGCAAATTATGTACTAATTATTGTTTATATATATATATAGATCCAGAAAATAAAATTTATTTTGCCATTAAATATATAGCTAAATTTACCTTTCTATAATTCTCTAAATAAAGAAAATCTGAGATATTAAGGGATATTCACACATTTAACTAAACAGTAGCATTAAATTTAAAACTTTACTTTATTCTCTGTCTCTATGTATGTATGTATGTATTATTAGCTGAGATTCTTTAGCTAAAATTAAAAGATCTTTAAAAAATGTATTTTTAATAAAAAAAAAAAAACATTTATGACTATTGAATTATTTTCTATACAAAAGAAAATACTATTTCTAATAGAAAAAAGAATATAATAAATTCACTACATGTCAAACTTCTATGTAATAGTTATCTCATTCTCAGTTATGATTAATTATTTTTATTTTCCTTCTTTCTACTTTAGAAAATGATTCACTTAGTCATGGAGATTTTGATACAAAATCCACAAATATAAATAAAGACCATGAAGATAGAAATAAAGAAAATTCTGAAGTGTATGATGATGGCTTTCTAGCTGATGATTATTATATTGCTTCTGGAGAACAACATAGCTATGAAAATCAGTCAAGTAGTTGCAGAAATAGACTTAAGGCTGATGAACCTCCGTATTCATATTCTGCTAATGGCAATTTCACTCGTTCTTGCTCTCCAGATAATTATACTTTCCCAAAAAAAGTATCTGATGCTGAAACGAGATCTTTTGGCAGAACTAGGTCAGATGTTCGACGTAACAGCAGTTGCACTCAGATCATGATGGAAACTTTGCAGTTTTCTTCTTTTTCTCTAACTGTGTTGCGATTTTGGTTGACAATTATTGCAGCTTTTACAGTAAAGACCTACTTTTTATTGATAAGAAATATACCAATTTTCAGGGTAAGTAAATTAAAATTTCAATTTCGTAGTCATTTCATTGCTTGTAGAATATGTTCTTAGAAATTAATTAATAATAAATTAAAATCACTCCTATTAAACTGCTACCCTACTGCTTTATCATGAAAATGGAACTAATTAATGGAATTATGAATTATTATTATTATTATGAAAATGAATTATCAATATTGTTTAATTTTATAATAATATTATTTAAATCTTTTAATAATCTAGATGCAATAATTACTCAATAAGATTTCACTTTGTTTATTATCTACTAGTGTAGAAACCTAATAATTTATAACACCATAAATGGCATTCAAGTTTGTATACTTCATATTTCTTTTCATTACATTAAATATTTATTTTCTGTTATCCTGTTTCTTTGATGTGAAAAATCAAAGATTTAGCTTGTATTTTTAATCCAAGTAGTTTAGCAAAATAATTATTATTTACTAATAAAACAAATATGGTGATTATATGCTATTAGATTTATTTTTTATCATCAAAACATTCTGTTTTATGTAAAAGTAATTTTATTTCAATCTTCAAACTAAACTTTTATATTTTTTACTTTTCACTTAAAAACTTCTTTAAAATAAGTATTACTGTTACAATTATATACTAATTTTTGTTTCATTTTGTTAATATCCACTTAGATGAAATTTTATATTATAAAATGTCTTTCTGTAATTTAAAAACAAATGCCTAATTATAATATTGTTTCATGAAATTTTTTTGTGACCATTTTAATTTGTTAAAATTTTCGGAATTAAGCTCTTTTAAAAATGTATGATTATAAACTTGTATTCATTTATTTATTTTTATTTAAAGACCATACTCATTCCTTTTGTGATGTTGGAAATAGCTTTTTATACATGGTCAAAGTTTGAAGCTCAGGTATGTATTTTACTGGAATTGTATTGATTCATATAAAAATCTATTAATTTTGCAAGTAGTATTTCATATAAGTAAATAAAAATTTATTAAAATTATGTAGATAAATTAATTTGTGTGTCATCATTATATTTATAAATTAATACATTTCTTGGAAAAAATTTTCAAATTTGATATTTAATTTTCTTTAGTATTCGGTATTAAAAAATACATATTTTGCAATATATCCATTTTTTGATAAATAATTTTTAATAATTTACATTTAGTGGTTTAAATTAATATTTAATTTGAATTTTAAACTTATATGAATTTTGTTAAGTGTTTTTCTCTTATTATATTTATTAATTATTTTAATTTTCCCAAATTCATTGGAATATTACCTTATATATAGCAAGTTTGATTCCATTACTTAGAACGAAAGTTTGAAGTTTCTTGCCAATCTTAATATTAAAATAATACCTCGTATATTAATATTAAATAAAATATTTATCAAATTGTATTAAGGTTGATTATATGAAAAATTTATGTTTGGGCATGGGGAGTTGATTACTAGTGAACTTATTAAAAAAAAAAATGGAGGAGATTAATTGAGGTTATTTATATGTATATTCCCCTCACTTGTACTTAAGTTAAGGGATCGTAAATATAATGAAGTTTCTTCAATAAAAAAGAATAATTTACTGTGTGACATAAAGAATAGTTATATATTTAAACTTGCCAAGTAGAAAGATGATTGTGAGTGAGATGGCAATATATAAATATTTCATTGCACAAATTTATATTACTGCAAAACAAATAATTTTTATTTAAAACCATGAGTATGAGTAAAATCTAATGACTTTTACTTAGGCTTAATATGGTAAAATAAGAAAATTTCTCTTAATTATTCAACTTTAAAAAAAAAATTATAAATTTTTGTTAAGAATTCTGTATAGAAGGTCTTTTGCCTAAGTTATTATAAATTTCAAAATTTTACACTTCTTTGGCTTAAATAAAAAATTACTTCAAAATCAAACCAAAAATTTTTTATTTTGTTAACAATATGTTTGTACATTACAAATTATATATATTAAAAGTAAAAACAAATACAAATTACATAAATTCTGCAAATAAGTATATGGAAATATCAAACATTTGAATAAAACACTATCAAAATGATATTACATTTTTCTTTATTTTATAAATTTTTTATTTATGTTGGCAAAATAATTTCTATTTTTATTAGAATTCTTATTAATAATAATGATTAAAATAACTTACTAAACCATATCTCTAATTGCAGTCTTTCGATAAGTAGGAAAAGATGAAATTAGCTTAAAATTTATAAGGTAATAATTACACTTCAAAGAAGAAGCGTCGACGAAGAAATCGCCAGATACACTCAATATATCCTCAAAGCATTTATATCGATTTCGAACATCGGCTATTCTGATGTTGGGAATCTGTATTTCAATGTTGAACATCAAAATAGCCTTTTCTCCATCACACAGCTCTGATTTGCCGATCAACTCCAAACCATTCTATTGATTTTGAAAATTGGTATTTTGATGTTGGATATCAAAATCATGTTAAGAAAAATTAAATAGGTTATTGAGATTTTAAATTCAAATCAATATCTCAATATACATTGATTTACCGCCCATGCCTAATTGTAGGATGCTTTTTTATATTATATTTAATTATGTTATCTGTATATGTATTTATTTTTATCAAACTTCTGTGTTTAATTTCTTTGTTGTAATTTTTTTTTTTCCTTAAAATCATTTTATCCATAGTGGTGTCAAAATCATTATATAGGCAAGTTTATTTATAACAAAGTCTCTTATATTTTCATCCTTTAGAAAATGGGGTGATCTTTTTTTTTTTTTTTTTTTTTTTTTTTTTTTTCCCTCCCCATGGAATTGTACACTTTTTTTTTTTAATAAAATTTTTGGAAATTTTAAAGACATCATTAATTTTGTAATGTTTTGAAAATTTAGATGTGTTCAAGACCAGTGGCTTCTTCTATTATTACTGGAGTCTTGCTCCTTTGTAAAATTCCTCCAAAAGTTATATCAACATTCAACCATGTGTGGAATACTATTCAAAGTTCAATTGTAGACTTCTGTGTTTTTCTATTCTCATTTGTAATTTTTCACTTTTTTTTTGAAACATTTGTGTAAATAATAAAACTCAAATTGTGGTGTCAAATTTTGTATATTATATATTGATATTTTAAATTTGTTGTCTTCCAGATTTATTAATAAAATCTTAATTTATATGAGGAAATATATCTGTTTGGTTTTTAATGTTTCCATGTATATTTTACCTGATTCAGTAAAAATTGTGTAGTTATATCGGTGAATGAAAAAAAAAATTTAGCCACATGACCTAATTGCTGTACAGAAACTGATGATTAAAAATATATATAATTCGATGAAAACGCTTAAAATTCTATTATCATGAGATCTTGCTAGCAGATTACATGATATAAAGTATGCAAATAATTAAATTTTCTCAGCTAATGAATGTTAATTTGGGTCTTAACTCACATTACTGCTACTAAACCACCATTGTATAAAACAGATAACAATTGCATACTATTTGTCTTGTCCGAGAGTAATCATCTAATAGGTTAAACCATGAGTGATTCTGCAAACCGTCTTCTAAATCATCAAGCCGGGGTCTCTAAACAACAGACCGCAATCAATCCGGTCTGCCACAATTTATTTTATTATTTTAGATGTGGTTTGTGTGTGTGTGTTTTCATGTTGTAAAATTTACAGTGTACACAATATTATGTTTTTATGTAATGACCAATGAAGAAATACAATAATTGACTAAATGAAATTGGACATTTTAACTGTAATTAGAGGTAGGTAATTTGTCTTAAAGATTTACAATTAGTGAAGTATATAGATAATTCTCATAATGAAATTAAAATATAATTATGATTAAAGATATTTATGTAGCTATAACTTTCAACTGACAATTAATTACAACTGTGGAAATATATTTACTAGTGAACAATTATTAGTAATGACTTCAAATACTCATTGGTTTATATATATAATTTCATTTTAGAAAATGTCTTTTACGAAAGTCATGTCCCAAAGCTCATGTCCTGCGAAGAAAACAATTTGAAAGTACTGTACAGGAGTGATGCATGGCAAATAGATTAAAAAATAGAGTATTTTCTATTGAATAGTTAATAGTTTAAAGAAACACGCTTTTACAGTTAATCAAACTAAAAAGTAAAAAATAATTGTTAACATAAGAATAAAATGAATGTCACTGTTCTAAAAGCGTGGGGTGCTTTGTATGACATTTTTAAACTAACTCTGCATTTCGGAATGAAACTAGTGAAAAATTATAACGATTGATATTGAGCACCCCACACTTTTAGAACAGTGACAGTCATTTTATTCTTATGTTAACAATTATTTTTTAGTTTGATTAACAGTAAAAGCGTGTTTTTAAACTATAATATTTAAATGAGATCCCGGTACGGAGGACTGGTTCCTACAATAATTTAATTGCGAGTAAAACAAAGGCTAAATGCGAATATTTCGAGTCAGCCAGGATTCGAACAGGGAATCTCCTAATCCGTAGTCAGGCGCGTTATCCGTTGTGCCGCTGTCCCACGTAGGTTTGAAAGATACCTGTAAATGTTTCTTTACAGCTTAAATAGTGTGTATGAGGAGAAACAGATCTCCAGGGGGAAAATGATCGCCGATCAAGATGACTTTTCAAAGGCTGTGTGTTTTAATCACTAATCATGATGAGATAATAAACTTATCAAAATATTTTAGTGTTGTCGGTCCTTGTTAAGTCTGCAACGTTTAAATTAAATCGGATCGCTTAAAGTATGGCAAAATTGAGCCCAAAGAGTCAGTTACATACATACAAACATACATACACATATACTTTTTAATAAAAGCGTATTAAAAAAGTGAAAAAGGTTATGGGAAAAAAGGGTGTGTGTTTGTGTCATAATAGCATGACTCCTCTTACAATTGGAAGGAAATTAGAGAAGACGGGCTTAAGATATAAGTTAATCAATGTGTGTTGAAAAGGGGCACCTGGGTCATAAAAGCTATAACTGTTTGCTAATAAATGGAAAGACTGAGATTGCAGAGATATAAAAAAAATTGAGGAAGAAATCTTACCGAGAATCGGCCTACTAGCCATTTCACTTCCCGTATAGTAAATTTATTTAGGAAAATCTAGGGTTACAAAATATATATATAGGTGATCCACGAAATGTGGATCATAAGAGATAAGCAGAACTGGTAATTAGATTTTTTTTTCTTAGCACACCAGCTCCTGCAGGACTTCACCTGCATGAGCAAAATTCACGTTGGCAAATTTAGAATAAACCCAGAAGGGAAACGGATTTTAATAAATTACGAGCAGGGAGGAATGAAAATCAAAAGAAAACAAATTCAATTTTACATAAAAAAAAATATAGAGTTTAAAAATATTCTGCGCAGTCTTTTTAATATGATCTTGAGGGTGTAGGATTCAATTTCCTGGATAGCAGGCTTTTCGTAGTTTTCCAAATTGTTAAGAATTTAGCAGAGCTTTTAATGAAGGTTTTAAGAGTAGGAAGGCTTATATCAAGAGGGAAGTTCTTTGTTGTATATGTACCCTTTAGTATTCAAAATTTGTCTGAGAATGTTCAGTATATTAAAATTTGTATATGCTGTTAAGCACCAAATGGACAATAGTATGTAATAATTAATCTTAATATAGTAATGTGCAGGAGAATTTTATCCCTTATATTCGAGTTGTGTTTAGTAATTAATGGAAAAAGATCTCTTGTCTATAATTACGTTATTTGTATTTTAATATAAAAGAATATGTAGTTTCCAAGCTAAGTGATGGTCAAAAATCAATGCCTAGGTATTTTGTTTGTTTACTTCAGGAAATAATTTTAATTATAGGTTTTATAAGTTTGTTACCTTTAGAAAAGGTGGCTTCAGTTGTGTGAACAATAATTGCTATTTTTCACTTAATGAACAAGTTATTAGAGTTTTTGCATACCGTATTTTGGACGTTCGTTAGCTTTTTCTCCCCCATGCTCATAGGAAATTGCACATGCGTATCTGTAATAATATTTCCTATGAGCATGCACTAGGGAGAAAAAGCTAACGGACGTCCAAATTACGGTATGCAAAAACTCTCTATTAATTACTTTGAGATACTTATTAATTGCATTGGCCCGTAAATGTTGATTTTTGATTTTTACACATAATTGCAGTATCATCTGCATAAATAGCTGTTACAATTTTAGGCGAGTTTGAATATCTGAGGTAAAAAGTGAGAAAAGTAATGGAGAAATTTTATATGCCTTGCGGAGCTTCTAATAGGGCCATTACTATGCTCCTATTAGAAGCCCTGCAGTTTCCGGGTCCTGTTTATTTATTTCACGTTTTATTAATTTGAACAGAAAAATGACCTTCGAGTGAATAAACTTAATTAAAGAGGAAGGAAAATTTAGAGTAATAGTTGCCAGTTTGTTATCCAGTTTACTTTTATTTTTTTTAGCATACTTCTTTTCTTTGGATTTATAAACATTCACTTGTTGATGGCATCTCTCTTTGTTGATACTTCAGCCAATCAGAAATTGTGTCAAATCAATGCGCATTCACAAATTATTATTTTTGAAAATGCATTAGTTTGATAAGCTGCTATAGTTCTTAACGATTATCGAAAAATAATTAAATTGCAGAAAAATCAAAAATTTAAATCTGCTTCGTTCATTATCAAAATTATTTCTTTACAGAAACAGCTAATAGGGTTACGTTAATTCTTGCTACAAAGTGTTTCTTCGCTTTTACAGAAGGTTGGTGAGTATGGATAATTAAATGTCATTTCTTTAAATCCTACAATCATGTTACATCTTATTAATGCCTACAATTATGTTATATGTAAAAGTAATCAACCCGACAACGAAGTAAATAACAAGATTGAGCATCAAATTATTATTATTTTTAAAGTCTTTGATAAAATTAAACATGCCTCAAAAACCACCATAACTTCCTGCTCACTTATCGCTTTTAGATATTTTACTTCAACGCATATTCTTTCCTGCTCTGCTTTTTGATTTACATTTTTCTTACTTTCTTCTTTTTTTTTCTCTCCATTCATAAGATTACTATTATCTATTTATCATGACTTTTCTTTCTTACTGCCATCACATACCGTTGAGTAGAGGAATTGCTTCGCGTTCAGGCACTCGACATCTTTATTCAACTTAGTAGAGAATTAAACGTTTAACTTTCTCCCGACATAGCTTTGAATACTGTTCTAAATGGGCATTAAGACTAGGCATGAAAGCCAAGTGGATAGCGCTGTGGCTTTTGGAATCACAGGCTTCAGGTTCGAATCCTGGCGGCAGTATAGATGGTTCGTCATTCCAAATTCCACGTTAAGCTATAGGGCCCGGTATAATTAACCTGAAGAGTGGAAAACAAATTACAGTTGAGTGACAAATCAAGCCAGTTAGACAATTTAATGAATTTTGAAGTAATTTATTGCGCAATTCTTCTTTTTCAATGGCGCTACAGCCCCATGGTGAGGCAAGGCCGTCTGTCTACTGACAGATTTCGAAACATAAAACATCATTTTTTTAACGGGGTTGGGTTGTCAGCCCTACCCCCAATGCTCTACAATCATATTAGATCCACCGCCAGCACTCGAACCCGAAATCTGCAACACCGTGCTCGTCACTCAGCCATCAACCTCCATTATTATGTAATTACTACGTAAACATATTTAAATAAAATTCTTTTTTAAATTACATATTGTAGATTATTACGGAGATCCTTGGCCGCGTAGCGGCCACTAGCTCCTTCATTGTAAAATGTTGAAACATAGCGGTGGTCTCATGCCCTTTGGGTTAATAAGCAAAATAGATAATTAAATGCCCTTTTTTTTAAAAAGAATTATTTATTTAATAAAATTATAAAATGAAAAATAATTCTATTTTAAATATATTTTTTTTATCATGAATTAATTCTTGACATTGTTCGTTGGATTTAATTTGTGATGCCATGGAGACTTAGGGGAAAAAAAAAGAAAGAAGTAATTAAAAACAGACGACTCTTTTGTGACTTTTATGTTTGAACTTTAACGGATTTCTGCAGTACTACTGTAAAATACTCAACATTGCCAATTTTCTTCAGCAAACAAGGGAACCCACTAACAATTTTTTATAATGTCACTTGATACTATAATTTAATTGGTTCTTATTTATACAATTTCAAAATCAGTTATGGATTTGTGCCATAAAAAATTATATATAAGTTACGTTAAAAAATGGGTTTTTTTTTTTTTTTTTTTTTACTAACAAGTCTTCTTTGTTGAACACTTTGTGTTTTGAATATTTGTCAATGTGAAGTGACTGATAAGCTCAAAACCTTTTTAGTACATTAATGACTTCATTAAACGTATATTCCCCTTGTGTATGTCACAAAATACTCCAACAGAATTCATCCGGAAGGCATTAATTTCCTAATGTCTTTAAATAGATCTTCAGGTGTAATTGCCTGCCTCATGTATAGAAACTTGGAAATCTCCCACCTGCAGCATACATGTCGATTTGAGAAACATAAATTGAAGTCAACAATTTTAATCGACTCTCTTCTTTTTATAAAGTAGTGAGTGCAACTCACACACTCAGCAATTGTTCCCTTCCGATCTCCTTTACCACTGGGTTACACATTTGGCCTATGATTGTAAGAATGTTTTTTTTTTTTATACAATTCAATTGCACGAATCTGGCAACATCTTTATTTTGTATGTAAACAAACAGTAAGTTTCTGTCAGATAAGAAAAGGAATTAAACAGCAGTTCATCGTGGAAATCATTTTAGCTTTGAAGAATAGTGTAGTAGGAAGGATAACTATTCTAGTATTATCTCTTCTTTACTCACACATTTCAGAATTTTTGTTTTTTTTTATTAAAAATCAATTTAATTGGAGAATCATACATATACATTTTATTACCATTCTACAAATAAATTTAATGTGAAAATATAGCAATGAAATTTTATTTAAAATTATGAAGCTTAGAAAGCACCGCACATTTCTTATATTATATGCATTTTTATGCAGTGTTGCATTTTTTTGTACATAAATATTTCTTTAGATTATTCACGAAATCGTTTAATTTACTTTTGATTAATTACGTAGCAAATAATAAAATTTTATTTGATTTTTAACACTTCAGTTTTCAAATCCATAATTTATGCTATATTGCAAAATATTGAAACGATTTAAGTTAAAAGAAAATGTGTTAATGCTATCAATATAAATAAAGTTTAGTTCTAAATTTAAATTTAAAAACAACTTCTCACAATATTTTGACGCAACTTAGGAAAATGACATATCAATGCACTTTTTAAAAAAAATAAATATTAAAAGCAATATAAAAGAAAATATCAAATTTGTATTCTCTCATAAACTATACTAAAGTGTCTGAACTAACTACTTTACCAATAGGAGCTGGAGAATACTTTATTGTATTTTTAAATTAAGGTTTATGTTAATTAAATATGTTTTCACTATTTTTCAATTATTATTTTAATTATATGCTTTATGATAAAACTTACTTTTATAAGCAATTGTTTAAAGGCATTATATATATATATATATAAGCCTTATTGCAATAACATTGTTTTACCCATTTAAATTAAATGTTATTAATTAATTTGAATAATTTATGAAATACAAATAAATTTATGCAATAAAAAAAAACCCTAATACTTGATAAATGTGTGATAAAAACATTGCAATTAAAATATATTTAATTTTTGCAGTGTTATTGTGAAGCAATCAATCATTTAAATAGCTTAAAAAGAATGGCTGATCCAGAAGAACTTGTATGTAAAAGGTAAAAAGCCTTTGCAATATCTATAGCAATTAGGTTATATATATATAATTACATATATATTAAACATTTTGTTGCAAATTATCTATAATTAATAATTACAGATTCTTGAAAAAACATTGTAAAAAAAGTTCTGATAAATTTTATTTATATTATCCAATAGCTGTCATAGTTTGATCTGTATAATTCTAAATTTACTCCAACTCAACTATAAGGGAATTAACATACTAAAACATAATTAAGAATTTTAAACAATATTGATCAAAATAGTTTTTATTTACTTACATTGTAACTAAATAACTGTTATAAAAAAATCTTTGCCCAAGTTCTTTTTTAAACTAATTTTTTCCTTTTTTCTATGTATGCAGGGATGATTTTGGATACTACTGAAATTTACAAATAACTACATGTTAAATTTTCAGAAACTGTGCATTATGCAAATTAGACTCCTACCATTCCAATAAATTACAATGTAAAAAAAGAAAAAAAAAAAGCATTATATAGTCTCTTTAATATGTAGTATTTTACTAAAATCATATTTCAGGGGCAGAAAAAAATATTTTTGAAAAACGTATAGATTTTCTGAATGTTTAGCATAAAATTTTCGAAATTGTAGCTTCGCATTTTGGAAAAAAAATCATCTGTGTTTAGCATGTTTATTAAACAATTTAAGATGTAAAACTAATTAAATTCATTTCATCAAATCAACCAGTGAAAGTTTTATTATGCATATCTTTGTAGCATCTATTTCATTTAAATTTCTGTAATATTCATTCTAGGACTAGCACTCCATTTACCGCCTTACATCTGAGTTTTAGTATTAGTATTACTCTCTGACATACTTGATTTAACAAAAACTATATTGCAGGAAGAAAATGGAAGACAGAACCCCAAATAGTTGTAAAAATTAAAATCAATTTAATTTTTGTGGATTAAACAATGCACACATATCTGTAGCCTATCAGTTTCATTTTTTTATGATTTGAATAAGTATAATTGAGAGGAACAAGATAAAATTCGTGATAATAAATTTCATAACTGTGATTATTGTTTTATATTTAAACATTTTATTTTATTACCAACAAAAATTATTCTTATATGATATATAGTTCTTCTAATATTTATTAATTAGTCACATTAAAAATTAACTGCCTAATTTTTTTTTTTTTTTTTTTTAGTGACAGTAGTTGTCAATTTGATATTATTATTGGATACATTGAAGATATAATAATTGGTAAATATGTTATTTAATTATTCCACATTATAATAAGAATATTTTCATTGAAATATTCTAATAGCAATACTATAATACTATTTTATTTATTGATTACCATAGCATAACTACACTTAAAATGTGGAATGTTTGTGAAAAGTTTATGTAAAAGAAACTTTTGTCTACACAATATATTTGATTCAGGTGAGAATGCCTCAATGAAGCGTTCCCATCATTTTTTGATCAAAATTCGAACAGCTACTTGACGATAGCTCTTAACTGGAAGCGTAACTTCAAGGTCTTAAATGAGATGGTCAGCAAGGCAAATTTGTATAATTAATGGAGTATTTTGTTGGTCAGCGACCTCTAACTCCTTTCTTGAGGAATCACTTGTATAACTTGGCATTCGTCAAAAAGCCCATAGCTTTAAACAGATTGCTACTCTGAGTTGATTAATAAATTAAGTTTATCAGCTTTAGAATTTGCTGATAATAACCTCTTGACTAGACTATTCAGATTTCTTATTGGACAAAAGAACAAAGTAAATTCCTTCATGCAAAGGAGTGAATTATGTAAGAAATTAGTCATCTGAAGTAATAGGTTTTACCAAAGGAGTTTGTGTGTCCAAATTTTGATTTTTATGGCAGCTGGGTACCTAATAAAAGGGTCAAATTGATGACAGATTTTAACAGGAACATTCATAGGAAGCCTGTTGATGGTAACTCTTGAACGAGGAACTTTTTGCGCAGCCTCTTCAGGAAACTATTGTCCATCTTGTTTGCAATTAATGCAAGTTGTTTTTTCAACTTTCCCTTGAATGGGGCAATCCTTCAGGACATGATCCTTACCATCTTTTAAGCAACAAAGTTTAAAATTACAGTTAAAGAAATTGTGATAAAAATAGTTACAATGAAAACATTGCATGACAAGAGGATTTCTGTTGAACTTTTCTACTTTGATAGTTAAAAATACAATAATCTAGTAATTTAAAAAATTCCATGTCTCTCTTAGTAGCAAACTTGCCAAATGGGAAGAGGTCTTTTTAATTTTCCTGTTGGTGAGCTGAACCACTTTAGCAACATCAAAAGATGGGGTTGATTCATGAAGGCCTTTGAGAGCAAGAATGATACCGTTATTATAATAATTATACATATCTAATATATATTTTTAGCAAATATTTAAACATGATAAACTGCCAAAATATTATTTCAAATATTTTTTTTTAAATTTCATTTACAAATAATGCATTATTACAAATAATGTTAAATATAAAATATTTATATTAACCGTTGCACCACTGAATTTTTTTCTCATATACACATATAATAGAAGTCCAATTTAAGAGTAGAATTAGTAATCAAGCATACAAATAACAAGTTAAAAGTATGCATTCAATGAAGATGCTAAAGGATACTAGATTAAATAATTTAGGCTTAATACACTTAAAATATATATAAATAATAATTCATTAAACTTAATTTTCAGTAATTAAATACATAAATAGCAAATACCAGTCAAAGCAGATGCTGAAGGATTGTGTAAATAGGCTTAATACACAATAATTAATTATAAATAATAAAATATGTAAAATCCTTACTTTTCTAAATCGGTTTAAGCAAATAGCATGAGTGCCAGCAGAGTACAAGTAAAAAGAAAACACAAACACTAGATAAATCCTAAACAGGTAAAGTTTTCACAAATGAATAAGGATTTGAGTAGCTTAGCTACAAAATCGCCAATCGCGCGCATGCATGACTCAAAATGCTGTTATCGGAAATTTTCCCTGATTTTTAGATATTTTTACAAATTTTCTAACTTTTCCAGATCAATAAAAGTCCATAACTTTTCGCTGTTCTGTCGCCGTACTGTTGTACAGTAAATCGGTTCCCGAAATGTTTTCACACATTAAAAAAACAGCATAGACCAGAGTACTATCCCCCCCTTTTTTTTTTTTTTTTTTAAGAAAAAAATTTTAAACAATTATGTGTAATGCTTTAAATTTCTTGTTTATTCAATTAGATCCAAGTTTTGCTAAGCTACAGCACAGTTTTATGGAACAACATTATCAGAAGTTTGAAGAATGCGAAGAAAATAAACTTGAGTATATGGATGTATTTAATTTATATGTGAGTTGATGATATTTGTGATAGTTTTGAATTACAAACAGAAAATATAACAGCAAATTTTTGAAATAAAAATATTTATTTTAGAATGATCTTAGAGAAACACATAGAAACATCGTTACTTAAAAGAATACCAGGATTCTCCATGAAGGAATTTCTGAAAGACATAGTGTATGTATATAATTCTGAAATTTTTTTTTTTCATTTAAATTATATTTATAGTTTTAAAGAAAATAGAGATTATGCAAGTATATTCGAAATAGCATTTAAATGCATTGCTATAATAGAGTATGAAAGAAATATAGCCCCAAAAGGTCACATAAATAAATTATAATAAAAATAAACTCTAAAGCTGTATTGAATTTTACTAAAATTTTATGTGTAAACAAATTCCTGAGATACATATTTAATTAAAGATATTGCACTTTCTGCCTGGCAGATAAGACCAATATATGAATGAAAGTATGCATGTATCTTGGAAATAGTATTTTCCATGAAAAAATTTATATATATATATAAACTGAAATTAAATTAATTAAAATAAAGTGATCACATTTTGAAATTGTTTCAAATAAGCAGCTTATACTTTAATATATAAAAAATGGTTTCATTGAAATCGTTTAATTTTATGATAAAAAGAACTATATTCTTATTTAATATATATTTTTAATTTTCATCTTTAAGTAAGCATTATATTGTTTTTGTTTTTTTTTTAGAAACAAACAATCAGAACTTGATGGTGATGTATTTGATATGCTGGTGAGCTTTACTGACTTCATATCATTTAAAGAGATGTTTCTTGATTATAAAGCTGTAAGTATGAATGAGTAACTTTACAATACAATAAGAGTCTGTTACAATGCAGGTAGAAGGATGTCCCTTTTTTCCCCAAATAAGGACCATCATATTAAAAAAAAAAATCTATTTCTTAGTATTTATAAAAATATAATTTAACAATAAATTGAGCAGATTAAATAAAGTGCCAATACATTTAGCTCTGTAAAGTGTAATTATATTCAGGTGTAATTGTGCTTTGAAATTTTGAAGCTACCCCTTCCGAAAACTTCAGGTTAAATATGCATCAGTATTTTCCAAAATTATTTGCTGCTCCATTTTTGAAATAAAAATGCTAAAAAATTAAGCTGACCACATGTTGCTTTCTTGCAATTTTGTTGTGAATGTAGAGGTGGGTATAATTTGTTTCATGCACAATTTCACATGTAGTTCAGAAAATTTCAATGATACCTACAATCACTATATAAACAGGAAGACAACATAACATTATAAAAATTTTATGTTGACTTATCTTTTCTCCAATTTTAAGTCATTGCTAAATTATGTTGCCACCCAATGACAATGTATTATGTATCAATACACTTGCAGAGCAATAAATGATATATAGAAAAACTATAATAATAACTTACTTTTTTAAATCTTAGTATTGAGATGTATACATTTAGACGCGTTTTTGTGAGTGTCGAAACCGTACTGTATATGCATGATATTTTTGAATTGAAATAAGTTACTACAGTACAATATTTTTAAGAGACTGTACTGTACACAAATATATGAAAATGAAATCCAGCTATAAAAATTTAAGTAAAATACATTTTCATTATAATATTTTTTCTAATTGTGCTATTTCGATTTTTAATTGTAGCATTCAATAATATTTTAATTATATTGCTATAACTTAATATGTATTTTTTTATCCCTTTATCTTTAAAATAAAGTAGATATAATAAATTGTCATATTTTAGTGAATATTATATTATAGATATATATCATAAAGAGTTCTTTTGATAGATTTGTATTATTCTTAGTCTAATTCTATAAATTTATTGAACCTTTATTAAAAATTAATGGTATATACCTTTATATAAATTTTTTAAGATTTGTTAAACAAATTAAATTGTTTTTATCTGAAGAATAAAAATGTTTTGAATACATTCAATAATATGTTTCATTTACAGTCAAGTTATTGTGCTAATAATAGTATTTGCAATTACTTCTGATATGTAGATTAAAATAAGGCTCAGTATATTTCACAAGACAAGATTTCAAGATTTTCAATGTTACAGTGCGATAGTTTTGATATTATAGGTAAAATTAGATATTATTAATTTATAATTTTGGGTATTCTTTCCCAGGCTAAAGATGGATGCACTCCGGATTTGTCAATAGATTGCTCAAAAGCAATTAATGCTTCAAAAATTTATTTTTGTTATGTGTTTATAATTCTTTGTATATATAATTTATTTGATTAAAGAAAAGAAAATTTATTTGTGACTTAAAAGCAAAATGTTAAAAAAAACTATATTTATATAATAATCCTTTAATGAAGTTATTTTCAAAGAATGGATTTAAATGATTTTTATACTATTAAAATTTTGGAGAATTTCTTCATTAGCTAACATCAAATTTAAAATGCAATAAATATTTTTTTTTTTCCCATTTATCTCCACCGATTAAGTTTACTTTATAGAAATAAAGTCACTGAATAATTAACAAATAAAGCATGTTTTACAACTCATTTTAAAACAATAATTCATATTATCCATCATGGGAAAAAACAAAACAACTGCTAAATTTTAAATTATTGTATAAATTTTAGTTTTAATTCTCTTGCATAACAATGTTTTACTAAATCACAATATACTATTGTAACTTTTTGCTAAAGGTAGCCATTAAATATTTCATCTAATGGTGTGTGAAATGACAGTATCTTCATCAAATAAAAATGTAGACAATTCTTTTAAAATGTTTAAACAATATAAAAATATTACATACAAAAGTTTTTACACACTAAATCATCATCACTTCTATCTGTACAAGTCTGGCATTGGTGTCCCCTGGCATACGATAGGGAATCATACCAGCAAATGTTATTAACGCTGAAGCTTGTGTTCTCAAATAGCTGATATGCTGTAAAAGATAAAAAGAAAGATTATTATAAATAATTTAATGCACATGCATAATCAAAGATTTAGTTTTTAATGCATATTAACTGTGAACTAATTGAATATATTAACAAATAATCATATAAAATTTAAAAGGTATAAAAATACCATTTTATAGAAAATTAGGAACAATACATACTACTATACTCATGTATGAAATCAAAATAAACTATTAATATTTTCAATAGTTGCAAATGAGGTATTCTTGACATGTTCAAAAAAAACAAATAAAATAATAATTCCTTTACTTCAAAATTTTCTGATTTCTAAAGTTTTTAATAGATATTTAAAAACTTTTTATTAAAAGAATTTTAAAAAATGAAAATAAATCAACTTGATAATGTTTTTGGAGAATATTTTTAATACAGTTGATGAAAATACAATTGAACACATAGCTTACTTTTTCTTGGCTGACATTCTCATTTTTATATCTTGAGTCCTGAGTTATGTTAAGAGTTTGTCTAAAAATATATTCACAAAATCAATTATGAGTATGTTATAAACTTAAATGAATTTTAATTTAATTATGAGATGAAATGCTATTACTGTATAAAAAAAAGTAATATAATAAATGAAACAAATTATTTTATATCACTATAGTCAGGGCTACTATAGTAATCTGAATGCAATTCCCTATTCAAAGCCTAGCTACAGTGTTGCTCCAAATTTGAGTGGTGCTGCAAATTACCATTTTTTGACAAAGAAATTCAGAAATATTGATATTTACTGAATTATAAATGATGATAAAAATTTTATGGCTTTCTTGGGGAAAAACAATGCTCTGAATTCACAATTTTTGAAATACTCCTAAGAAAATTTTGAAATGAATGCTGACATGAAAAATGTTTTACAATATATGTTAACAGGGTCAAAATCAGAATTGTTGAATATGCATCACCTCATCATGAAAAATTCTCCTCCTACAGATAGCACATGCAAAGGTGAAATAAGTCCGTGGAGTCCTGTTGTTGATGTAGAGAATCGCTAGTAAGGTACTGCGGCGACGCGCTGAAGCAGATGTCCTCGGCTGATAACAAAAATAAATGCGATGAGATCTGGCCAAATTTCATGCTCTGGTTTCTGTGATTCTTTTTGAAATCTCTTTTCTCAGGGTAGGCTCTCCGGCTTGCACAACAAAACTGACATACCCGGTTTAACATTGATTTAAATAATTTAATGAACATAAACAAAATATATTAGATTCCATAATAGATAATATACTTCATTCTTCAGAGCCCTGAATGACAAACATTCATATTATTAAGAAAACATTATCTTGAAACTTTTCTGAAACCCAATTGTTCTGTATTCCAAGTGGCTTTCCAATTTTCCAATGTTCTAAATTTAAAACATATCTCACTGTATAAGCTACAATGTCGCCAGCGCTGTAATGGGAAAATTGGAGTGGCCTTTCCTCAGCTATGTTGAAAGTGCTTATGAATTTTGTTCAACTTCCCTTGATTTCATGGCAACAATTTCGCCGAACCCTTACGTTAGGTCTAAAATTGAATGGGGTTGACTTAGAAAGTTTGAAGATTAGATAGCCCAAAACAATTCAAAATAAACAAAAATTATAAAAGTTTCTCAATAATATAGTAAATGAAAATTATTTATTCCTTGATTTTGATCTTTAACGCAGATGGTTTTGATAAAAATGTTCTCAATATTTTTCGTAAATAAATTATAACAATCTTATGAAAATTCAAAACAAAGTTCATATTTCAGCAATTCCAATCAGATCAATATTTAGATTGGTTAGTGTAACATGAAGTTTTTAATACAAGTCTCAATAATAAGAAAATGTGCAAAATGGGCCGCTCTGGTGATCTATCATTGTATGTCCCCTGCATTTCTTAGATACACCTGACAAAAGATTAGAATAACTAAATTTTAAAATAGTATCATAATACAGTGATATGAACCATTTCACTAAAAAATTTGTTACATTTGTTTAATCTGACACTAGCTACTCAAAATGTCCCATGAAAATAGAATTCAAAAAGAAATAACGGTGTTTTCAAAAGGAGTATTAAAAATGTGTCAATGAAGAAGCTGTTGTAAGTAAAAATTCTCCTTGGTTTGTGAATCTCAGCTTGGCCTCACAGTTGTTCTCAAATGTTTCTGGCCTTTGAACTTTTAGCGGCCTCAAAAACAGATTTTTTCTCCCATGATCTAATAGTCCAACGTTCAACATTCTTATATGCAAGTTTCGCAAATGTAATCTAATGCAAGCTCCATCACCTGGTCTCCAGATATTTAGTAAAATCACAGAGTTCATTTTAGAGTCCCAGCCAGCTTAGTTTGATCCTCAAAAACATTGAATAATGTTTCGACAACATATCACGCCATGAAGCAGATGTCGGCAAGGCAAATCGGTGGTGCTAAAACTGGTGGCAAACCAGGTTCTTTTAGAAAAATTTCAGAGCCAACTGTATTCCACTCTTTTCAGATTACACCATTACAGTAAAGGAAAAGCAAAACCTGAAAGATTTTAGAGATACTTTTAATAAACGTGAATCGTTTTTTAAAGTTTTTTCCATATAATTTGTTAATTTTATTTTTTGGGAAAACAATGCACTGTTTGTTCACACAACTTGAAGCTCTGCATAAAACGACAAATATGCCCAACTGAAGCATTAATAAAAACAGATGTTAATTTGAATTCCCATGCTGCCCTGAAAAGTGTTCTGTGATGCTTTTGTTGGTGATATGTCAAGACATTTCTCAAACAACCGTAAATAAATGAGGAATTCACGAAATATACTAAAAACACCAGATCACCTTTGCAACACAATTTTGCAAGCGGGCCTTATAACCCAGAGTAGATATTTCATTGAATATACCAATGCGAAGAGAGTACCATTATTTGTTACTATAATCTCCACAATTAATAAGATTTGTTTAAAATGTTGTTTTGTGTGATATGTCTATAAAAGCGGTAATGGAGTGAGGAAATAAGCAAATTTCTTGCGTATTTGCTTGGGGGAAAATAAAAACCACTACACTCCAACTCTTCTCTCAAGATATTGTTTTTAGCCTATGCATTCAGGCGTTCAAAGGCTACATGTTCTTTTTTCTGGCTCCCTATGATCCATTACTCTCATAGAACCTGAACCAAGCACACTTGTTTAGCATAACCTGAAAGAGTTATAATATGTAATCTTCCTCGTAATAACCGCTTAATTGAGTTTTGACATATCCAAATTAAAACAATGATTTCAGTGTGCCAGTGTACCTCCAGCATGAAAGTGTTTTTCTAGTACAAAAAAAAAAATTCATATTTCCTTATTAACAGAAAACAATATATGCTGAACCATTTGAAGCCGTTCCTACAATGCTTATATATTTTTTGCATTTTTTATATTT
>BPLR01010503.1:0-27697 GCA_021605095.1 Caerostris extrusa | reverse complement strand
AGTTCAAAAATATGATATCATAAAACCATATTTCTAACAGAAATAAGTATGAGTTCTATCATAAAGTGCAATAATCATCATATGAGATCGTTAGAGTGCAATAATTATTTGATTATCCTTATCTATTTTCACTGAATTAAAGGCAATATGTTCGTTAACTTATTTTAATGATGTCGATGAGTATTTAATATTGTTATTTAATTTAACTTATTCCAGCATTAGCCATTTTCTCTTACTGTCACCGCCATTTTCTCTTAATTACCGTGTCGTGGAATTTCCTTCGATCTATTTTTAACATCAAATAAACATGAGTTCTATCATGAAACGTAGAGTGCAATAATCATTTAATTATTCGTATCCGTTTTCACTGAATTAAATACAAAAATGTTCGTTGATTTACAGTACTGATGAGTATTTAATATTGTTATTTAATTTAACTTATTCCAGCATTAACTACTGTTAGCCATTTTCTCCTACTATCACAATACATTACCTTCTATTATGTATCTTCTATCATCTTATCTATCATTATTTCATCTATTTTTTCAATTATTTCATCTATCTGCCTTACTCATCTATCTACCTTACTCTTCCTTGAAGTTCATAAATATGATACCATAAAACCATTTTTCTAACAGAAAATAAGTATGAGTTCTGCAATAAAAATCTAGAGTGCAATAATCATTTAATTATACTTATCCGTTTTCACTGAATTAAATGCAAAATGTTCATTAATTTATTGTAATGGTTCGTTCATTTATTGTAATCGTTATTTAATTGAACTTATTCCAGCATTAGCCATTTTCTCTTACTGTCACAATTACCGTGTCGTGGAATTTCCTTCAAAACAATATTTTCTTAGAAGGAAATCGGATTACTCTTTTTTTTTTCTTTCTTCCTTTTCTCATTTACTTTTCTCTTCTGATTTAAGAAGAGCATTAGGGTCGAATGATGCATTCATTCCCATTAGGCATTCTTTTTTATCTCTCCCCTGCCTCTTTTTTTTTTTTTTTTTTTTTTTTTTTATATCTTTGCCAAGCCCATGATCTCATTTTTCTCACCCATTATTGAAAGAACTAAAGCATAATATTTCTTTTTTTTTCCTCCTATGCACTTAATACTTTCTTAATCTGGTCGTACATCAATCTAATGTTCCTAAGATGTAATGAAATCTCTTTTTAGGATTTTACACTTTGAGTTTTTTTTTTTTCTATATGCATGCGATCGAAATAATGGAAAAAATATTCAATTCAGATCCTCGTTAAATGTTTTTGATTCAATGTAAAATGAGAATAATCAGAATTATGCTTGAATAAAGGATCACGAAAAGAAATAAAATCCATTTTTTTGAGATTGAATTGAGCCTTTAAAAATATTTATCTACTTTTATCCATATGAAATTGAGCTATTTTTCTAGCATTACATTAAGATATGGAATTTTTCATTTATGCATATATGCAATTCAAAAGAAAGAATTCAAAACAGGTGAAATAAAAGCATTTGTGATTCAAAACAAAATAAATTATTTATTTAGATATTCTTCTGGTTCTAATGCAGCTGATAAATTCTTAAACAATTATCTTCGATGTCTTAGACAAGCGCTGCATTGACGTTACTCACTTAGCACTACCCAGGAAGTGCGTGTAGCTTGAAGATAAGCTACGGACGCGGAGTAACAATACCTCCGCAACTCTCATGTTAGACCGGGAATTACGGTTTAAAGTGGTTTCCGAACCACTACAAACATCCATGGTACCGCCGGGACTCGAGCTCGAAACCTGTGGTACCGAGCGCCAAAAGCGCTAGCCACTGGGCCATTCAGACCCTTCTTCGGGATAATGAATGTTTATATTTTAACAATGTTTATAATGAATGTTTATATCTCTCACCAGTTTTTTTTTTTTTTTTTTTTTTTTTTTTTTTTTGTCTCTCTTTTTTCTATCTTCGCCAAGCCCATGATCTCAGTTTCTCAAGAACTAAAAGCATAATGTTTCTCTCTTTTCCTGCTATGCACTTAATACTTCCTTAATCTGGCCATATATCAATCTAATGTTCCTAAGCTGTAATGTATTCTTAAGATGTAAATCTTTTTAGGATTTTACACTTTTTTTTTTTACATGCATGTGATCGAAATAATGGAAAAAATATTCATTTTAGATCCTCGTAAATGTTTTTGATTCAATGTAAAATGAGAATAATCAGTATTATGTTTTGAATAAAGCAGGGGTGACCAACCCAAATGATCTCGGGTGCCACTTTGGTAAAAAGCATCATAACTCCGCGGGACGCATGTAAAATTATATATTCCCATATTAGAGTTAGAAGCACTATAGACATTTTTTGGAGTGAAAATTGAAACATAATGAGTTACTATTTTTGTGTTTACTATTATTCTTATATGTAAGCATAGATAATATAATAATAATGATACTAAACGCACACTGTAAAGAAATATATAACACTAAAAAAATGAAATATAAAAAATATATAAATATAAGCGAAATAAAAAAAAAAAAAAATGAAATTATTAAAAAATATTTATTTTACAAGTGCGATATTTGTGTCTCCACTCTTTCACTTAGATTTAAATAATGCTTTTCAAAAGCTATCTCAATTTGGATATTTGCACATCGTAATTGGTGTTGCGTTTGTTATGTTTGAGGGTTGTGTTTGGTCAATTTCATTTTAGAAAAAAACCGATTCGCAGGTGTCAGTTGAACCAAAAGTTCTAACAACGGTCACTTAAAAGTGAAACATGGAACCTATTATATTAGATATTCCAAGATGCGCGCTCATCATGAGTTCGCAGAATATAATTTAATTATTCTGCGAACTCATAACTGTAAACTGATAAATAAAAACAAGCTATATCTGTCATATATTCACAAGAATATTATTTTAAAATCAAAGTTAATTTTTTTTTTCATAATTTCGGCAATTAATATTTGAATATATGGATGCACACATAATGTATTCTTTTAATACATTGATTTTCACTACTTCAGCCCTTTTAAATTAAATATGTTTTGTAAAAGTGGGATAAATCTCATGGACCAGAAAAATATTCAAGGCATGTGGCCCGCGGGTTGGCCACCCCTGTTTTATATCCCCCGTAAATGCTTTCGATTCAATGTAAAATGAGAATAATCAGTATTATGTTTGAATAAAGGATCGCGAAAAGAAATTAAACCCGTTTTCGAGATTGAATTGAGCTTTTAAAAATATTTATCTACTTTTATTAACCATGAAATGGAGCTATTTTTCTAGCATTACATTAAAATATGGGATTCTTCATTTATGCATGTATGCAATTCAAAGGAAAGAATTCAAAAGGTGAAATAAAAACGTTTATGATTCAAAACTGAATAAATTGCTTTATTTATTTAGATATTCTTCATTCTTCGTGATAATGAATATTTATATTTTAACATGAGAAAGTAAATAGCAAAAATATTGACTCTCAAAGTAAATATTAGTTTTATGAGCACAATATATTATATGCCGATAACAACAGAAATCCGAGAGCAAATAAGAGTGATTTATAACTTAAAACAATATACAATTCAATTCTTCAAATGATTAGATTTAAATTAAAAATTATTATTTAAATGTTAAAAATTCTATGATTATTCTTTATTTGCAATTTTTTTAATCGTAATTATAAAAAGGAAAATAGTTTCAGAAAGTTATTTTACTATATCATTTTCTGAGCGTTCTTTTTAGTAATTTTTAGTACATTTATTCCTACACTGAGATATTTTTGGTTTTAAGCTTCTAATTGAACTTGTGTCAATTTCAAAAATTATGAACATGATGTGATAATTGATGAATGAACATGATGAACATGATGTGAAAAATTATGAACATGATACTCATATTGACTGAAAATTATGAACATGATACATGATGGTAATTGACTTCATTATTATAAAATATGAAAAGAAGATATCTGGGACTAAACTCTAATCAACTGGGATTATTCTTTATTTACAATTTTTATAATCTTAATTATCGTCAATCGTAATTATACAAAGAAATATTAATTATAATATATATAGCAATCTTAATTATACAAAGGAAAAAGTGTTTCCGAACATTATTTAATATCAATTCCTGAGCTTTCTTTTTATTATTTTATCCATACACTGAAATATTTTAGGTTTTAAAGTTCAAATTGACCTTGTATCCATTTCAGAAATTATGAACATGATGTATAACCATTGACTTCGTTATTACAAAATATGAAAAGAAGATATCTGAGACTAAATTCAAACCAACTGCAACAATTTGTTTTCCAAAATTAAAATTAATCACTAAAAAAAATGACTCATTTTAGTCATATTATTTTCCTTTAAAAATGACTAAAATGAGCTTTAAATTCTATAAATGTTACATATAAGAATTGCAAACTATTCTTATAAATGTTTGTCATTTTTCTAAACAGTTGATAATAATGCTATACTAATCTTAAAATCATTTCTAGCATTTTTTTGAAGGTTAATTGGACTTTTTAACAATATTTTGAAGGTATTAAGATTCAAACTGAATTTGCATCAATTTCAAAAATTCTGAACATGATGTATAACCATTTGTTTCATTATTACAAAATATGAAAAGAAGATATCTGAGACCAAATTCAAACCAACCGCAACAATTTTTCCCCAAAATTAAACTTAATCACTTAAAAATGACACATTTGAGTCATTTTTAAGTGATAAATTCTATAAATGTCTTATATAGAATTGCAAATCGATCTAATAAATGTTTGTCATTTTTCTGAACAATTGATAATAATGCTATACGAATCTTAAAATCATTTCAATATCATTTCAATTTTTAAAACTTAATTGCACTTTTTACCATTATTTTGAAGGTTTTAAGGTTCAAATTGACCTTGCATGAATTTCAAAAATTATGAACATAATATACTATTAAAAATTATAACATAATATACTATTAAAAATTATAACATAATACCCATTGAGTTCATTATTACAAAATAACTATATAATATACCATGCCATTATAAATTATAACATAATATACTACACCATTATAAATTATAACATAATATACCATATATCGTTGATTTCATTATTACAAAATAATTATATAATATACCATACCATTATAAATTATAACATAATATTCCATTGACTTCATTATTACAAAATATGAAAAGAAGATATCTGAGACCAAACTCAAACAACTGCAACAATTTTTTTTCCAAAATTAAACTTAATCATTTAAAACGACTCAAGTGAGTCATTTTTAAGTGATAAATTCTGTAAATGTTATATATAGAATTGCAAACTATGTCATTTTTCTAAACAATTTATAATAATGCTATACGAATCTTAGAATCATGTCTATCATTTTTTATAAGCTTAATTGGACTTTTTAACAATATTTTGAAAGGCCATCGACTCTGTCTCCCACAGGAACAACTTCTGCCGAAATTACTGCTTACTGCACCAGTGGTGCATGAAAGGTGCACTTGTTGGTAAAGCAAAGAAGCATTCTCAGCCGAGGTTTTGCATATTTCTCACAAACGCCGACTCGCAGCGTGCTTTTCCAAGCTGATGGAACAAAGTGCTGTGTTTGTATAACTAATTTAACTAGTCTTCCCATGCCGACAGAGCTAAAGACATTTTGACATGTTCCATTTACCATCAAATTTAATTTTTCTCTTAAAACTCTTCGATTGACGATTTCTACTGATAAAAAAAAATAAATTATAGTTTAAAAAAATTAAAATAAAGCATAAGAATAAAATTACACGCTTTTAGAGTTAATCAAACTAAAAACTAGTAAAAAATAATTGTTAACATAAGAATAAAATTACTGACGAGAAAATGAATGTCACTGCTTTTAAAATAATATTTTTTACTTTTTAGTTTGATTAACTCAAAAGCGTGTTTTTAAACTATAATATTTAAATGAGGTCCCAGTACGAAGGACTGGAACTATATTTCTTACAATAATTTAATTGTGAGTAAAACAAAGGCTAAATGCGAATAGGTCGAACCAGACAGGATTCGAACAGGGAATCTCCTGATCCGTAGTCAGGCGCGTTATCCGTTGCGCCACTGTCCAACAAAGGTTTGAATATCTTAGGTACTTTCATTCTATATGGGTTAAATTACTTTTCATAAGTTAAAATAAAATCACTAATCCTCGCGATCCCAATCATGATGAGATAATACACTTATCAGAATATTTTATTGTCGTCAGTCCTTGATAAGTCTACAACGTTTATATTAAATCTGATTGCTTAAAGTAGGGCAAAAATCGAGTCCAAAGAGTCAGTTACAAACAAACATACAGGTGAAACTAATAAAAGCGTATTAAAAATTATACAAATTTTTTGAGAAAAAGAATTTTATGTCTTAAATTGTACATCTAAATAATAATAGTTCGTTCTTTTTCCTAAATTAACAAAAAAGAAATCGCCACTATGTATTTGAATACTACTATGTCCAAAAGCAAGACCAATTTTCAATTTAAAATTCCCGGGGCTTATGGAATTTCAATTTTTTAGGTTGCTGGCACTTTCCTTGACATGTGAAATTTGACGTCAAAATATTCATTCATAAGTTTTTAGCATGCATTGAGGATTGGTAAAAAAGTTGGCATAAGTTCATTGTATCCGGAGGGGATTACTTTGAAGGCGATGAAATAAATGTGGAAGAATAAATCAAGAGTTTTTGAAAAAAAAAAAAAAAAATTGGTCTTACTTTTTGGGCACAGTAGTAAAACAGGCATAGATTATGTTTCAAATTATAGCAACTATTTTGACAAATAATGAATGACGATGATAATGAAAAACAATGATAATAATGAATAATATTGTTAATGAACGTATGATGAATAACAAGGATAATTAATGCATTGCTTTCATGCATTTTAACTAACATCAAAACTTTGCTTTCATTAGTATTATAGCGAACATATTTAAAATAAAGTAACGTCAAATATCATGAACAATTTTTTTAATGAGCCTGCTTAAAATGTAAACTAACTCACCTATATGTGATGGTGAATTCATTTGCCATTAGATTTAATTTTACTCTTAAGACACATTTATCGACAGATCTTTTGATAAAAATTACAAAAATTTCTGAGTTTTGTTTCTTCCTTTCTTTCCTTATTTAAAGATTTTTATGATTCTCAAATTATTAATTCAAATAACA
The DNA here is from genome assembly GCA_021605095.1 of Caerostris extrusa. Taxonomy (NCBI): domain Eukaryota; kingdom Metazoa; phylum Arthropoda; class Arachnida; order Araneae; family Araneidae; genus Caerostris; species Caerostris extrusa. Next base: position 20,504 of record BPLR01010503.1, on the reverse strand, counting down.
AATTTTTTTGTTGTATTAAATTTTTTTAAGAATATATATCATAATTATATATTTGATACATAAAAAAACAGGCATGAAACACTTTTCATCTTTGATAACAACTTTTTAATTAAAAGAATAAATAACAATCATAACGAGTACCAACAGTAATGAATGTGAAATGTATAATAATAAATGAATAATAATGATAACGAATGTATGCGAAATAATGATTGTATTGTTTTCTTGCAATTTAACTAATATCAAAAATCTGACTTTATCAGTGTAAAATAATACTAGGCATTGTAAGAAATTTTTCTTTAATCAGCATGCTCAAAATATAAACTACTCTGAGTGTTTTTTTTTAAGTAGTTGACCTATTTATACTACAAAATTCTCTTTTAAATGTTAATTGCAAATAAAAACTCTTATCTTTTTAAATTAAAAAAAGACTTTCAGCATTTATTTATTTATTTATTTTTACAATTCGTTTACTTTTATTTACTTTTATTTAACAAGCCATTTGAGAACTAAATTTTATTAAATAATCTTCAATAGTAATTTTTTAAATGGATTATTGTTATTTTTTTTTTTTAAATTATGTATTTTCTTTTGGTATTGACATTGTTTTTTGCGTCGCAGCTACATTTCACGACATTAAAAACGACTACGCGGTTGGATTGTTGAAAATTACACCTTTCCTTTTTCGCATAATGTTTTAGGCCTTTTAATCCACATATAAAACATATTCCCTCATAAAACATAAAAATATTTCATAAGACAATAATATATTTAAGTTTAGGTCATTAACCCTTTGTAAAAACAACTTGAATACGAATCCGTTATAAAATTTCTATATACATACTACTGTGTTCAGAAAGTAAGACCAATTTTCAATTTAAAATTATCGAGGTTTATGGAATTTCAATTTTTTTTTTTAGGTTGCTGACACTGTCCTTGAACCTCTACTCGAAATTGATACTAAAGTAAAGATGTACAGACTTACAAAAGCCATGGGATGCATATACTAATTATAATTTGACCACAGATAATACACACAAAATAAAAAACCTGTTATTTTATATAATAATAAATAAATAAAATAATATGGTAAAAGATAGAGAAATTGTTATGCAGGAGATATTTTTATGCAGTTATATTCATATCATCATCATAGTGGCGCAACAGCCCCATGTTAGGACAAGGCTGTCTGCCTATTGGCAGATTTCTAGATGAGAGATGTTTTCTTTTTAGGGGTAGGGTTGTCAGCCCTTCGCTCAACGCCCAACGCTCTATAGCCACATTACATCTAGAGCTACAATTTAAAGTGGTTTCTGAACCCCTAATAATATCCATGGCTCCGCCGGGACTCGAAGCCGAAACCTATGGCAATGAGCGCTAGTCACGCGGCCCCCATTATATTATATTAATTGAATAAATGTTTTAGTATTATGGTCGATTTTTATAACAAACAAGTACAAAATGAACTGTTTTGTATGAAATGAAAATGGTTTTTATTTGTAGATTTTTTATACCCACGCCTAAAAATAAAAACGACTTTTGTTCAGAAATATAAATCGATCCAAACAGTCTGGAGAATTTAAAAAAATATCTAGCAACAACCCCGCCTACTTTGTCCAATACAATGTTAAAAGGAAATACACTTTTTGTCAATAAATATCGTAGATATAAAAAAAATACTAAAGCAGATAAGGACCCTACTTAGAAAGTTCTAGTTTCTAAGAAGGGTGACAAACGATTAGAGCTTTTATTCTGCAATTATTAAAAAAAATAAACATTGAATGAGATGTTTTCCTTATATTTAAATGTATGCATTTTTATTAACTTTATTACTTTATTTATGTTTTATGCTTTAATCTTTTATAAAAATCTAAAAATATTTCAAAAAATTACACATTAATTCTTTTAAACAAATTTGGCATGTGACAAGGTAGCCCACGGCCCATGACCTGTGCATCTCTGCACTAATTAAACTGTTACATTTACGTAACAGTATGATATAAGGATTAATACATACTTACGGTGTCCCGGAATGGTCTTTTGAGTTTAGGGAATAGAATGAAGTCGCACGCTGTGAATACGGTGGTTGTGGAGCGATATGGGTTTCATTTTTGGCGAAAAAGGCACGATCAATGCAGTGTGAGTTGGCGCATTCAGTGTTTTCGGTACCAATTGAGATTTGACGCATTTGAGGCCCAAAATGAAATTAAACGATACTTTGAAATTCAACATCAGCAGCAAGATCTCTAATTGTAAGTACCAAATGTTTAATTTTTGATCATGAGCTTCGTCGGTTGAAGTTGATGATCAACCAGACGACTTTTCGTTTTCAGCGCGTTATCTGCCTTCTTTAAACTGTTTATACCACTTATAAGAATTTCTTTCCGATATAGAAATGCTCACCGAATGCCTTCTGCCACATTCTATACGTTTCCTGCAAACAAAATTTAATGCAAGTTCTTTGCACAATTAATTTAGACATTTCAAAATCGCCGCAATCAGTTTTAGCGTCTCACAAAGCCAAGTGTAACTCAAACACTGATGAATATTTTGATGTCAAATTTCACACAGATGTCAAGGACAGTGCCAGCACCTAAAAAAAAAAAAAAAATTGAAATTACATTAAGACCAATTTTCAATTTAAAATTCCCGGGGCTTATGGAAATTCAATTTTTTTTTCTTTTTTGGGTCTAACAGATCGTAGAGCGTAGTGGTGGAGCTAGTGTTACTCGCGTCCGTAGCATATCTTCAAGCTACACGTGTCCCCCTGTGTAGTGCTAAATGAGTAAAAGTGGTGCAGCCCCTTGCTTATGGCTTAAAGATTATTTGTCTCTGTATTGGCAGCTGCATTAGAACAACAACAACATAAATTATGTTAATTTATGTTACTAATATTGTAAACTTATGCATATCATGTATTGATATTGATTTATAAATTTTCGTTTCCAATAAAATAAATTTAGATACATTTTTATCATTAAAAATCAAAAATCAAATTCCTTATTGTAAATTAATTATATTGATCGCACAAAAAATAATTAAAAATAGTAAAGAATTCTGAACTATATTTTCCTTTTCTGACAGTACATCTAAAAATTTTTGTCGTCTTTTATGTATAGACATCAAATAAAAAATTAAAAATTAAAAGTTTAAATCTCTGAGATCAATGTTTAATTTTTTCATTCTCCCTTGAATCTGAATCTAGCTACATTTCCCAGAAATTTGCAATTGTCATGTCTGTGATACAGTTGACCTCCATGTCCTGTCTTGTATATTGCAGTCCAAATGTTGCTCTTCACCTTAAAGAGAGAGAGAAAAAAAAAAAAATAGTGTCGTTCAGGTGGATGTTTTTTTTTTACTCACCCAATGGGCAAGGTGACTTTGGCTAGACTTTGCTGATGGAATGGAAAATCGGATCGATTACCAGAATGATATATATGTGTACGTTAGTTTCTTGCAGCAAAAAAATCATCGGCGAAGTTGATACATTGCCAAACATTTAATCGAACATAAAATCGCAATTTGTTACTATTTTTATTTTATTCATTAAATGCTTACATATGTTTTCTTTACATAGATCTAATTGATTTAGATAGTGTCTGGGCAAATTGATGGATAGTGAGTTAGATTTTCGAAGTAGGAGAACTCGTTAAGAAGAGAAGGTCCGTGTCTATGTAGCATGTGATAAAATTCGTAAGTCGGAAAGTTCTTTAGTTGGGATTGAGGAGGAGGAAACAAGAATTAGAATGGCATTTGCGGTATTTAAATTGCATCAGTAAAATATGGAGCAAGCCCTTTATATTGCGCATTGGAAACATGGAATCTGTTACATTGCTGTTATTTTGGTAACGAATGATCTCAGGTTTATGTCCAGCAGTCGAAAGCATTTAAAGTCTTGCTATATATTTTTATCTGAAATAGATATTTTGTCATTAAAAATTTAACTGAATTGAATTTAAATAAAACTGGAAAATCTGATTTTATTAAATATTTATTTGATGAAATAATTGTATTTTATCCTTTATTATTATTTTCGGTTTATTGTATATTTAAAAGTATGTGTGTATGATAAAATATGTATGTATATATATGTACATATGTGTGTATATAAAACATACACACTCATACATATATATTATTATATCTTCTTCATTGGCGTAACAGCCCCATGGTGGGCCAAGGTCGTCTGCCTGCTGACAGATTTCTAGACAGGAGATGTTTTCTTTTTAAGAGGTAGGCTTGTCAGCCCAACGCTCAACAGTCATATTCGACTGGGAACTACAGTTTATAATGGATTCCGAACCACTAAACTCGATCCCCGAAATCCGTGACACCGCACGCCAGAGCGCTAGTCACTCGGCCATGAGGCCATATATATATATATATATATATATATATATATATATATATGTGTGTGTGTTGTGTGTGTGTGTGTTCGATTTCCGTTGTTATAAAGGCATTGTTACATACGTCTTTGGATTAAAATTTAATTTTAAATAATTTATTTATCAAATTTCGTGGGTACATAATTAACATAATTATTCCATAATGCACCAATGGTTAAGAGCATAATGCGTTCAGAAGACTTTAAGAAGTAATTTAATAGAATAATGATATTGAACTTATTCTTGCCTGGAATAATAAAACAACTCGAATCAATACTGAGATGTTCACAGACATTTTCGCAATCAACACCGCGTCTTCTCGTTTTCAAGATAATGACTGCAATGGCATGAGTAGGAATTGAATTTCAGTCGACTTATCTGTGTCTCTGCCTCTGTGCATAATACCAGTCAAATTAATAAAACAATATAATAAAATTAATAAAATCAGTTATTAATAAAACTATGGATGTTTAGATATTAAATTATGTTGTGATTGTCTTATGTAAATTCATAAATAATTATTTATGTCTATATTTTTCACCATTATAAGTGATTATCCTTTATGTAAAGAATTCAGAGTTAAGAATTCTTTTTAGATTTCATTTGGTAAACAAAAGTATTAAATAATCTAAATAACACCAGTATGATGAATGAGACATAAACAAATTTTTTTCTTTCTTTTTTTCTTTCTGATACATTTCATTCATTTAAACATCAAATAAAATATAAACAAAAAGTATTGCAGAAATTCACATAACACCAATATGATGAATAAGACATAAATAATATTTTTTTTACTTTATGACTCTATAAATTTCTATAATTTCAATATATAATAAAATATAAACAAAAAATATTGAAGAATTTAGATAACACCAGTGTGATGAATGAGACAAATAAGTTTTTTTTTTTTTTTTTTTACTCTATAAATTTCATTCCTTTAAACATATAATAAAATCTAAATAAAAGTATTGAAGAATTTAGATAACACAAGTATGACGAATGAGACATAAATAATTTTCTTTATTTTTTTTCTTTGAATATATACAAAAAGTATTGAAGAATTTAGATCTATAAATTTCAAATAAACTTTTTTCTTTATAAATTTCATTGATTTAAACATACAAAAATAAAATCTAAATAAAAGTATTGAAGAATTTAGATAACATATAAAAAAATTTAGATTCCTTTAAGCATATAATTCATTCTATCGAATTCATTTAAACAAAAATTAACAAAATAAATAAATAAAGTATTTTTGCATATAAAATTAAAAGTAAAATTTTAGTTAGTTTTAAGTTTTAGTCATATATAAAAGTAAAATGTAATACAACTAGCTAAACATGTAACGATAGTTAAAATAAAGAATTTTATTGCATATAATCAAGCAGCATTTCGACATTTGAAAAAAAACCATTGCAAAAACAGCCATTACCACGATTTCAACAGGAAGTATTAGTTTCCAAATATCAAAGTATTTGTGTAAGTTTTTTCCCAGTTTCCTGTGATCAAATTGAAAATGCAAGACAAATGTTATGAAAAAAAAAAAAAGAAAAGAAACAGTCTCGTTATATCTGATGAATAAAGCAAAATATATTTTTTTCCTTCTTCTAAATTACAGGATATCTTCTACAAATGATCTGTCGTCTCCAGTCGCGATGTCTTATGGGAAGAAAATTGAGATCGCTCTTATTATCATCAGAGAAGAAACTGAAGCCAAATTTCTTGATGGAAAAAAAAGTAAAATAAGCTTGAAGGAAAAAAAAAAATAAATAAAAAAAAGTAGAAAAGAGTTTCTTTGGATATCAACTTGCACAACTATTATCTGAGATTCGGGTGACTAACAAAATTTGGGGAGAAAAAAGTTGTCTTTGGAAAATAATCTACAATGGACCTTTAAATATCTTAATGTTTAAATACTTTTTTTTTTTTACAAATGTAATGGATTTCAAATGTTATTTATGTATTTAATGAGAAGGTTTTCTTTTTTAATCTTTAACTGTATTGAATTCAGAAATGCATATGCCATCTTGTTTATATGCAGGTAATGTAGAAAAGGAACTAGAAATTTATCATTCATAACAATACTTCAAATAATAAATTTGTCATTATTCCTAGATGTATATTTCATTGACAAATTTTGGCAAAACTAACCAAGTATTGGATGCGTCTAAGAATCGTAATATTGTATAATTGTAATATTGTAATATTGTAGTTGTTGGAATTGTAATATTGTAAAATTTTTGTAATATTGTAATTGCGATATTGTATAACTTGTGTAATATTGTAATTGTTGGAATTGTAATATTGTATAATTTGTGTAATATTTTAATTGTTGGAATTCTAATATTGTATAATATGTGTAATATTTTAATTGTTGGAATTGTAATATTTTTAATTGTTGAAATTGTAATATTATAATTGTTGGAATTGTAATATTATAATTGTTGGAATTGTAATGTTATAATTGTTGGAATTGTAATATTGTAATTGTTGGAACTGTAATATTGTATAAATTTTTTACAAAATGATTGTTTTCAATAGGGATAATGAAGTAAAATTTAAATTTATGCTGCTGTTTTACCATTATCCAGAACAACGCAAATCCAAGTGCAAAATATATTAAAAGACGTTATAGATTGTACTAAGTAGAACTGTACATGTTTACTCTTGCGTTCCAATTTAGATTACAAAAAATGAGAAAGTATTCGTTAAGTAAAGAATAAAACAATTTGATGTAAATCATATTTCAAATTATTCTTTCAATTAAAAGTGTTTCATAAATTTACATTATATACATGTTACGTCAACATCTGGAATTCTTTATTATTGCTATTGCAAATTTTAAATAAGGGTTGTATGTAATTTTAATAATAAAATATGTAAACAAAATTTACTTATTTTTAGTTTAATCTGCTAGTGAGATACCATTATATGAATTTTACAGGATTAATTTTTTACGTAAAATATTTTGAATTAACTTAACTATTTATTAACTACTATTCTTAATTATTTATTAACTTTTTAATTTTTGAATAAAAAAAATAATAAATTTGTTATAAGTAAATAATAATAATGTAATTAATCTTTGCTCATATTAATACTAAAATACTTACTTATAATCAATGAAACCAAAATATATTTTTGATTAAAAAAATATAAATATCTAACTTTGATAAATATCTTGAAAAATTTTAAACCCCATAAAAACATTTTTTTTTTTTTTTTTTTTGAATTTTTTTTTTTTTGAAAAATTTTGACTGAAAATTTTTTAAATTTATTAAAAAACAGGAAGGTATTAATTTACTTGAGATAATATATCATTCAAAAAATAAATAAATTCTTTCGATATCAAATAATAATGTTAGGGCAACTATATTTGTTTTGAATTGCCGTTAGGATTCATACAATGTGGTCCACCTTATAACATGCCCATTTTGCATTAAAAATATAATTACTTGATTTTTAAAAAATATTTTCAGATTTTCATGAAGTATAAAAAAAAAAGAAGCTTTATCCAATTTAATTTTATAGAAAAGCAAATATTTAAACACTGGAAAAATATTTTATTGAGTATTTTCTGTTTAAATTGTAGATTAGAAAATCAAATCCTTTCTCAATAATATTCCTGTCTGGATACAGTTTCTCTATCTACGTAATTTTTATTTCTACTGTGTCTATTGCTAACAATATGTTCCATTTTAAAATTACGCTAAGGAAAGTAGATAGATTGTTGTTAAACAACACATCAAAATTTGCAAGCCTGGTTAGATCAGCCTATATTTGTGAACTGAGATTTTCAGGAAAGATATTAACAAAAAATTGACAAATAAAAATCGTTTGACAGATAAAACTTTGTTCTCGGTTACAACAAAAATCGAGACAAGTATTAAAACATTAATTGAATTAATATTATAATAGCATCAAATTATTTATTTGCTTTTTTATTATACTATACTGGTTTTTTTTTTTATGTATTTTGGTTTTTTTGTAAAAAAGGTAAGGTACTTACGTACTAACGGTACCTTGGCGACAGATTTGGCGTTTTTAAGTGTCGCCAATGGAACCCCTGCAGATCTGGCGGTTTTTCAGTGGCGCCAATACAGTAACCCCTGCAGATTTGGCGTTTTTAAGTGGCGGCAATCTTAACAGCTGTAGATTTGCTGAGTTTCGACGCCATACTGTTGTGATACGAAAATGCTTATTTGGGATTTGCCAGAAACGGAGCACGATGCAATTTTATTTTTCCAGGAGCGAAATATTTTTACCAAAACAATGAAAATGTCCAATTCCCATGACATGAAACTTTATTTTTGGTGAACGTAAGTTTTGGAAATGCAATTTCAGTCAGTGTGCTCATCGTGTGGGATTCCGAAAAGACAACTGGTTTGAAGGAAGCAGAATTCCATTTCGTACAGCTTTGAGATTCATATACTGCTGGTGCGAGGAGTTGACGTCGATTAAATTTTGTGAAAAGCAACTTGATATATCGGATAAAACTGTTATAGATTGGAACAATTACATGCGTGAATTATGTGTCTTGGATATGGTGAATAAACCAAAAAAAAGGTAGGTGGACCAGATTGCATTGTGGAAAGTGATGAAAGTTTGTTTACTAAACGTAAAAGTCGTTGTGGTCGACATTTTTAAATCATTTTTCGATTTTAAATGAAGTGTTTTATATATTTTATTGTTTTGAATAAAAATATTTTGAAAGCGTTTTGATTGTTTTTTAAGTGTAGATTGGCGCCACTTAAAACCGCCAAATCTGTAACGGTGGTCGGCGCGTTTTCACTAATTGTCGCCAAGGTACCGTTAGTACGTAAGTACCAAAGGTAATTTTATATTAATATATAAAGAACATAACACATGAACACAAAAATCAAAAAAGAGAAAAACAAAGGAGTAAATTGGAAACACGACCATTTTGCACACCAATCTACTACGTATATTCGCAAATTGTATAATAAAATTGTATAATTTGTTTTGATAAAAATAATAAAATTTTGTTAAATAAAATTGTTTGAAATGTGTTTAAATTATATTATGTTATTATGATTATTATGTAATTATGTTGTGTTATGTTAATATTGTTATTACGTTTGCTATGTAATTACAATATTAAGTTTGTTTTTAAATTGTTATATATTTTAAGTTGTTTATTTTAAATTGTATATATATATATATTTATGTATTCTTCCCATGCCTATGTATTATTGGTTTAATTTAATAAGCTTTGAAAAACTTTTGCTTTGTAAAACAATATTTGAACGACATTCCAGTTGTTATTCATTATTTGAATAATTTGCTTTCCATTTAAATATTTAAATGCAGGAGAAAAAGTGAGAATTATCAAAAGATCCCAGATTGTCTAAAAAAAAAAAAAACAGCCAAACTGTCTTTCCTTAACCCAGCAACTTTCCAAAATTGTTGTTTGTATAACTTTTGTGATAATATTATTTTTTAACATTTTATTAAGAAGAAATTTTTTTCAAATGTACTTCATATTATTCGTGAATATTTTTATTCTTTAAGAATGGTTAGAAATCTAGAGAATTCATGTTATTATTTGTATAAAATACACAATTTGTAATAATTACACATGTTACAATTTGTATAAAATACACACCATATGAAAAAAAATATTAAAAATTATTAAATTATAATATTCCTTTTATTTAGATATGTATCCCATATTATTTGTGAATATTTAATTACAAACCAATGAATAAATTTCTAGAGAATTCGTGTTAGAATTTGTATAAAATACACAATTTGTATAATTGTATAATTACACATGTTACAATTTGTATAAAAATGCATAATATTTTTCATATGTATTTCATATTATTCGTGAATAGTTAATTGTGAACGAATGAACATATTTCTAGAGAATTCTGTTACAATTTGTATAAAATACACAAGAAACTTCAAAATAATAGTACAAAAGATGTAAACACACATATGAAATTTCAAATAATAAAAAAACAAAAATAATTTCTTTATGATCATAAAATAATTACATCATAATCATTACATTTTTGCTCATAAATAAAAAAGAAAATAATAAAATGCTTTCCAATAAATAAAAATTGTTACTCTATCTTCCATTATAATATTTGATCAAATTATTAAAAATTAAATAAACGACAATTGTGTTTGTAATTGTAATTGTGTAACATTAAATTGTGTTTCTTTGAAATTCTTCTGACATATAACATAAACGGAACAAAAAAAAAAAAAAAAAGAGGAACACAATTTTAAATAACTAAATAAAATTTCAAAAATTAAAAATTATTTTATTTTAAGAAAATATTTGATATAGGTTCCCTTGTTAAGTTCTTTAACAAAAATATTATTTTAAAGAAACTCTTTGATGTACGTATCTTTTTTCCCTAATGCAAGGGTTACGGTTACGCAAGAAATTCTATATCTGTTTTAATTTCACTTAGCAGCCGATTGTTTGCAATCTGTGTGACCTTCCCTAAAATGATATCGTTTATCATCATGTCTTATTCATGCTTCTGGAATGAATCGACGTAACCTGACGTCACGTGTATTTCCGTTGCCAGTTTATTCATAAGATAGTCTGGATTGAGAAAATAAAATGGGGGAGATGATATATCGGTATATAGATTACGCCGATAAATATGATGAGCTCTTTCTAATTATCTGAATCATTCTTGCGGTTGACAAGTTTTCAAAACTATAGAAGGATTACAGACCATAATCAACCGGATTCCCTATTTATCAATGAAATCTAGCGAAATAAAAGGAATTCCAAAAGAATTTTTCACTTACTTTCGATTTGTTTATTAAAGAGCTATTTTTAACAATATGGATACGCATTCTTTACCTCTACAATGTATGTAATAAATTTTTTATCAATACAGTAATTCAATTTTTATCAGAAAAACAATTTTTTTATAAAATCATTGAGTCCTATTTTAATAATATGATAATTCAAAGAATGCTGTTTAATTGTTTTATTAAAAATCATATGATCAATATATATATAAATGTATTTATATATATAAATGTATTTTAAATCAAACACATTTTTAAACATCGATGGATACTCATGTTGTATGATATATGTCACGAATAGTCTACCAAACAATAATAAGGGGGAGGGCATTGTCATTCCAGGAAGACTCTTAGGAATAATGCCATTTTTGCATCTCTTATAAGAGAATAACCAGAAAGTTCCCAATAAACAGCCTGATTATCGATGCTTTACATATTTTATCACAATCACCATCGATTCTCCTCGTTTTTAAAAGCAGCAATTGCAACATTGTAACACATTTCCTTTGTTATTATTATTTTTTATTTTGTTGGATTAAAGTATGAAACAAATAATTTTCAAGAATTTTTCTCGAATAAAGAAAAACGTAGTTTTAATAATTTTAATAATAGAATGAACAGATTTTTGTTAATTTTAATTTAAAGACCGTTGAGCAGTATCAAATATTCTGGTGTTTTTATATATATATATTTTTTAATCTAAACTAAAAGAAACTATTTTTTCTGATTTAATTTATAATTTTTTTTTTATTAAACTTGCCACTCTTATTTCAAATCAAAGTTCAGATTTTTTTAATACAAGATATTACATAAAAAAAAAAAACAAGATAGATAAGCACTAACTAATTAGATAAAAAACTCTAACACAAAATTAATTGCAGGTCAGTCTTACGATTCTTTCCACAATGAAAATATAAAAGAAAATATTTCTTTTAAAATTTACGTAAAATAATTTACTAAAAAAAATACAAATTATTGTAGACAAAATCTTTATTTTGGTTACTACATCGATATTCTCAAATTAAAACAAGAATACTTTCGCTACTCTCTAATTAAAAACAAGAATACATAAACTAATTTTAAAAACACATTTTACAGCTGTTATATTCCAAAGAAGAATAAACTCGAAAAATGACATTTATTATCTAAAAAAACTGTAAATCAGTTTAGACAAAATCTTTATTTTGATTACTACGTTCGATATTCTCACTAATGAAAACAAGAATACTCACAATATTCTCTTATTAAAACAAGAATACTCGATACTCTCTAATTAAAAACAAGAATACTCTGGATACTCTAACTAAAACATGAATACATAAAATTATTTTAAAAACACATCTTACAGCTGTTACATTCCAAAGAAAAATAAATTCGAAAATGACATTTATTATTTTAAAAACTATAAATCATTGTAGACCAAATCTTTATTTTAATTACTACATCGATTACTACATCGATTTAATTACTCAATTTAAACAAGAATATTCTCGATACTCAACTAAAAACAAGAATACATAAATAAGTTTTAAAAACACTTACAGCTGTTGCATCCCAAAGAAGGGATAAACTCAAAAAATGACATTTGGAATGTCATTTATTATGTCAATGTAATTTTTAAAATTTTAATTTATTTCCCTTATACGATATTTTAACAATTAAATAATATTTGATGAATTATCTATAGAGTAAAATCTGTTTAAAGAGTTTGGGAAGTTTCTCTGTTAAAAAAAGTCAATTATTATTATTTTTTAAGCTTTTTATTTTTCGTTTTAAAAAACACGAATATTCCTAAATTAAAAATATTAATTTTCTGCGTCATCAGTCATATTAGACATAAAAATAACAAATAAAGGAAAAAATAGTATTTGTAATAAATTATAATAGTGTTCTGCATCATCAGTCATGTTTGTCATAAAAATAACATATAAAAGGAGAAAATATTTTATATATGATTCCAATAGAAAAACAACCTTTTCCAACAACGTTTTATGAAAACGTTAACATCTGCAGATTATCTTATTAAAAATAAACACATTAGAAAACACAAGAAACGTTGAAAATTTTAATATGCTATGAAAAACACAAATTAATAATTTTGAATAATCTTTATAATTCAACGTTCTTTTTATTTTCAACTGACCCTATGTGGTTTTTGAAGAAATCAATATCATTTCAAAAGATTTGTCTAATTAGAATATATTAATGAGAAGATTATATATATAGAATATATTAATAAGAAATCAGCTTCCACGTTTGAAGAAAATGTTAATATCAAATAGTTCGACATATTTTCATAAAAATTTTGTTGTTACATTTTTAGTTATTAAATTATTAGCCATTTTTTGACAAAAAAAATCATTAATTTTTCAAAATATGCTTTGTCATACGTTTTGAAAACTTCATAAAATAAATTACTTGTTCTTTCATTCTGTCTTGGCGCTATTGGCGCTTTTTTAAGATTGCCAAGGAGAAAAAAAAATCAGGCAACCATGATAGAACATGTGTCTAAATCTTTCCACAAAAGTCTCTATTCAGTGACCGAAGAGATCATAGTTGCGAGTTCTCGTTTTTTGATTCGTGCGAAACGAACAACGTTCTTTTTAATTAATTGAAATTAATAGTAGGAACGATCCATAAGTGACTGCCTTGAGTGGATGCGATGTGTTGTGGAGTTTTTCGGCCTCGTTAAAGAATATATTTTCGGGGAAACGAATTAATTTATTTTTATGTCATACAAGTGTGGATTAATTTTCCAACAATTTTAAAAAGTAAGTAATTTTATTCAAAAAAATTAATTTTCAAAGTAATTAATGAAACAGTTCATTATTATAAAAATCTATGTCGTATCTATATGTGATAATAAATAAGCATTTATTAATAGGCCCAAATTTTATGTTTGATTTATTTAATTCAGCAAATATTTCAATAAAAAATTGTCATGGCAGGGATTTAGCATTCTTTTGAATTGCAAATTTAAAAATAACATCAAACAATGTATTATTTTTTTACAGAATATGTAAATTTTACAATTATTTTCACAAAAATTTTCGAATATTTTAAGTTAATAATTTTCCCTTTCCAACTTATAATATTGATTAGAGACGTATTTCTAATTTGAAATTTGACGTGAACTTTAAAACTTTATCTTAACTGTTTTAAATTTGAGTACAGTTCAAAATTAAAGTTAGGTTAGATGACATTAAAAATTACTTTATGAAATGTTGCCAAATATAGTGAAATTTTTATTTTCTATGTACCTGTAGCACTGCGTAAATTGAAAGAGTCGATTTGATTGATTTTTGTCAGTATTGCAACACCGGTTAAATAATCGGTATTTGATTGCTAATTTTATGCTTGATTTGATACTATGACATTTATTATTTTTATATCTTGATTTGATACTAGAATTAAAACGGAAGTATTTTTTTAAATTGTGTAATATTTCTAAGCATATTATATCTTTCATCTTGAGACAGTTATGAAAACGATCATATCATGTGAAATGTAACTGTCTCTTACATGAATATTTTCTTTACAATATATGTTTAAAATGGTTTTTATTGTTATTAATCTATCCATATTTTTTTAATTTTCGAAACTAATTAATAATTTATGCTTAAGTGTTTTTAGAAAGAAAATTCTTCTAAGAGGTTTTTGATTAAAAGTTCTATTTCTTAATATTTTTAAAGAATGCTCTTTCTTTAAAAACGTTGTGATATTTGATAGATTTTTCCACAATGATCAATAAGAAATGGATATTTTTACATTAAATATTATATAAGTATTAGCTACTGTATATATTTCCAAAGAATTGCATGTTTTTTTATTAATCATTTTCTATGTTTAAATTTAAAAAGAAAAATTATATAATTACCGATTCGAACATGATTGATATCATTAAAAAATCATCAAATAATATCATAATAGTCCTAGTAGATGCTGCTGATATCAATTCAACATTATTTTGCATTTTAAATTGTAATACGGAATTTTCAAAAATATTTTGCAAAATCAGAATTTAAAAGTCAGAAACTTTAAAAAAAAAATTATCTTTTGTAAATTAAAAGCATAAATTATTTAAAATTCAAGAAATAAAAACGTTTTTTTTTTTTTAATAATTGATTCTTTTAGCTTACGAATAATAGTACTTCATTAAAATTTTCTGAAAGTAGCTCTACAGTAGCTAACACTTATATATAATAAAAATATTTAATGTGTAAAAATATCCATTTCTTATTGAATCATTGTGGAAAATCTATAAAATATCACAACGTTTTTAAAGAAAGAACATTCTTTTAAAAATATTAAGAAATAGAACTTTTTAATCAAAAACCTCTTAGAAGAATTTTCTTGTGTTTGATAAAAATGTGAAAAAAATGTGTTTTATAAATTTTCAGAATAGAGAAATAACCATGTATAATTATTGATTAAAAAATATAGTGGTATGCATCTACAACTGTTAAAAAATAACAATAATGAAGATAATAAAATATGAGTCGTGAACATATCGTGTTAAAAATTTTTAATCTCCAATTTAATCAGACCAAAGATTATTATTGTGCATCTAAACTGGGTACAGGGTTATTTTTCATTCATTTAGCCTTGAGGAAGGTCAAACGTATCCACATGAGAGAAAAGCAGCTGTGTTAAATCACCTGATCTTCAGAAAATAAAAGCAGACAAACTCACATGTTGACAGTCACTATTTTTTTGCTTACCATATGCCATTCTGTTATGTTGCATACTAATCCAGACTTTTTAATTTGCTGATGTAATCAAAAGTTTTTTTAAGTTACAAATAAAACTGAATTGCCAATTCTTCATTTGTAAATTTATTTTTTAATTCATAACTTAATAAAGTCTATTTTTAATATTTCTAATCGTTTAATATTTTTAACAAACTTTTTCTTCTTTTTTTTATGTGTGAATATTAATTAAGATCATGTAACATTTATTTATTTATGGATTTGATTTTTAATTGGCTTTATGCATGGGAAATATTTTTGCTTCATCTGAAGAACATTAAATAGAATGAATTCGAATATATACATAATTTTTATTCCACATTTCATTCGCAAGAAGAATTTTTATTAATTCGTGTTTGTATTCGTGAATTCGTATATATATATGTTGTTTTTAATATTGAATGAAGGTTAACTGCATACGGAAATTGTCATACTTTTTCTTTCTGAAAAAAAGTAAATTAATGCTATTATTTGTTTATGTATTTTAAGTACACACGGCATTTCAAATTTTATTAAGCCTTCATTATATAAACCTTAAATCTAAACATTAACTTTCAACTTGTTCTTTTTTTACTATGATTAATATTTATAAAATTAAATTTTACTAAAAATTAAATTTCTTTTATTTTATTTCTTTTCATAATATTTCTAATAAATATTGACTATTTATTAAATGTTCAAATGGGAATTAATAAACTGATGATTTTATGATAATATACTAGATTATTCATTGCGATTAAAAACGTTCATTTTATCTTTCCTTAAAGTAAAATAATAGCTTTGTTAAATAATTTATTCTTAATTAAAATGTTCTTTACTATTTTTCTTAAATACTTATTTTTATAGAATGTTAAATTCGCTTATTTTGGCCTTTTGCTGTTATAAATCTGAAATTTGTCGCTACTGAAACAATAAGTTGATATTTGAGTTTAATAATAATTTTTCGGTTATTAGCAAATTTGCTGTCAAATGTATGTATAAAAACGTCTGATTTTTATTATAATTGTAAAATAAATAATTTTCTTATTATAAGATATTATTACTTTTTCTTTTATACTATTGAAATATTAAGAAATTAAATCTAATATTATCGTAACTAACTAACTAATAATTTATAGTAACTTCGCCATCATTGTAATAAAATAATTTTAAAAAAGAAGGTAAATCCGTAATAACAATGAATGATAAGTATTATAAATAATTATAAAGTGTAGATAATATTTTAATATATGATCACGAAAATCGATGAATTTCTCATGTTTTGAGAATCAACGTTAATTTTCTAAAATACAATTTGCGCACAATTACAATCTTAAAATAATTTTTAAAGTGATTTTCTTATATTTAATTATGTATCCATTTTTTAAGAATGCTATCAGGTTAATTTATGATTAGAATGTGCATTAATAATGCAATTTTTTTTTTTTTGTGGCAGTTGCTCAATATGTCAAATTTAATGCGACTTGCACATTTTTTATTAATCATTAATAGAAATATTTGTATATTAATTATTTCGTGTTCCGCTCTATTAAATATTTTTTATTATTTCACAGTTCGTACAAATAATTAAGTTCACATTCGTCAATTTAATTGGTGCCATTCTAAATGAAAGGAAATATTGCATAAATTTCGATAAATTAAAATATATTGTAAAAGAAACATTAATTCGTCTAACTGAAAAAAGAATTTGTAAAGTTTGTTCTCCCCCCCCCCCGCTCTTGAGCTTAATCAAGTTTAAATATATAATAAAAGCACATAATATATTCATGTGAGGAGAAAACATTCGTTGTTAATAGCTTTATAAGGCAGTTTTTTATTATATATGAAACTAAGTCGATATATATACCTAACTCACTACAGTTCTCTCATATTATTACAGCATGTATTGAATGTCTTGTTTGTTTTTATGGTGAAACATAATTGATAATAACATGTAGTAAATTATACGTAAGTATGAATACTTACTTATGACATATAAGTAATGAATAAGCATGATTATCAAATTTGTGTGGCATGTTATCAAATATCGTTATAATAATAAAAAACAATTGCAATAAAATAAGGCACACTTTTTCTAGATAAATAACTGGCAGCCTACATTTAAACAAAATTATAATTTGATGATATTTTTCTATAATGAATTATCAATAAATAATATTGTTATTAATAGAAGTTATTTATTAGTTATTATTGTCTTTATTGAATTTTGGCACGTAATTATGAATGCCATATCACTACTTACAACGCTTGTACATGGTAAGGGAAGACATCCCAAAAATAGCTATAATTATTCTATCATAATAACTATTATAAACAATACATTAATTATTTTCATCTTTATGTTTGTCTTGGACAGAAGAAAAAATGGCAGACTGAATACAATTGGAAATGCATCGGAACAAAGACAAGGTCAAAACGAATTAATTCTACTTGGGCTGTTATTGTTGGTTGACGGAAGTTTCGAAGTATGTCAGCAACGGTGCAGGGATTACAGAAAGCGCCACACCTCTCCCTGCCAAGGCTTGCATGGCGATGCCTTAATATTTGGTTAGTAAAAATCAAATATCTTTAAAATGCCTCTTGACCGCTGTGATTTTTAACTACATTATGTTATTGCTTCAGGGAGAATGCTTTTAATAGCATATATAGGTTAGATTAGGAAAAGTTCGTTTTATTTTTCTCACATTGCGCGTATATTTTAAATTGTATTTAATATTTATCTTCGAAACAAAAAACTACAATTTTGTTTAAATATTTAACTATCAACAAGTGCAATAAATTATCTAACAAAAAAGTTGTAATAAAAGTAACAAAAAAGTGTAATAAGTATAAAAATGTATATAGAAATATGTAACACTAATATGTTATATTGAATATTTCTCTGCTGAAAGCATTATTTTTATTAAGGTTTGGTTTTGGTTTGTCGCTTTTACGGTCATTTTGTGCGCACTCTAGGCTAATTAGACACGGACCTACCGTTTAACGTGGATTCGGAACTTTTCAGCAAATATCCATGCACACCAGGATTTTTATTAGAAGCATTTCTATTACATATTAGTTTGTCATAACATTTTGGAGGATTTTATTGCAAAGCCCATTTACAAAAACGAAAAACTCATTATATTGTGGCGAGCTACCATTGATAATATTTCATTCACTTGGAAGCATTGCTTTTTGCAAATATTATTTATTAGACTATAAAAGTCTCATTTAAAAATGGAGCTCAAAATCCTTTAATTGTAATACGAACTGAAAATGTGAAGTACTGACATGTCATTACATTAACAGTCATATATGAGGACAATAATGTTTTTAAAAGTCTTTTAAGTTTTAAGGTCCTTTTAAGTAAAGTTAAAAGATCTTTTAAAAGTTTTAAAAGGTCCTTTAAGTAAAAGGATTAAAAGATCTTTTAAGTTTTTTATATTATTTTTCTAATTTTTTTTTCTAATTTCTACAATTAAACAATTAAAATTCAGTTAACAATTAAAATTCTTTCATTCTATGCAATTTTTAGTACGTAAATCAGAAACAAATATGGTATGAGATTGTAACCCGCGATGAAAAAAAAGAGAGATTTGACCATTCTTAAACGACAAAGGCAATTCTTCATTTGGAAACTATCTATCTTATTCCGGCGTGAATGAAAAGAGTAATCTTTTTGGGGATGGTGGTGAAATTGCTCTTCTTAACTGTTGAAATCGTATCTGCTGCTTGGTGCGGTATCAACGCCGGATGTGGGTGAGGAAAGAATTTATTGTTTCCTCCCAAGTTTTCGTCATTTCGGTGAAATTCCCTCCGTTCCTAAAAATATCGCTTTTCGCCAAGGGAGGTGTCTTGGCCCTTTCGCCGTTGCGTCCTCAGAGAGGAAGCGAAGCACATGTCCGACATCTTACCCTCCCTCTCCAGTTCCCGGCCTGCCTAAAATGTTGCAGCGTGGAATTGTCATCTGTGTGATAATGTAATAAACATTTAAATTTATGATGCATCAGAGTATATCTTCTCTCCAAAGAGAGTTACATTTTTGTTGGACTGCCATTAGAACGATTGAAGTGAATGTTCCGCCTAGAACGCATAAGAGTTACTATTGTATTAAAAAGTAAGACCAATTTTCAATTTAAAATTCCTGGGCCTATGGGATTTACAAATCTTTTTTAAGTTGCTGGCACTGTCCTTGACATCTGTGGAAAATTTGACGTAGAAACATTCATCAGTGTTTGAGTTACGCTTGGCTTTATGACACGCTAAAACTGATACCATGCGAAATTTTGAAATGCCTGAATTAATTGAGCAACGAGCTAGCATTAAATTTTGTTTGTCGGAAACGTATAGAGGCTGGCGTAGAAGGCTTTCGGTGACCATTCCTACAGTGCAAAGAAATGTTTACAAGTGGTATAAACAGCTCAAAGAAGCAGAGAGAACGCGTTGAAGACGAAGAGCCCTCCTGGCCGACCATCAACCGCAACCGACAAGCACACGTCCAAAAAATTAAAGATTTGACAACTTGCAAACCGTCGATTTACAATCAGAGACCTGCTTACGATGTTGGAAACAATACATGTGTGGC
>BPLR01010502.1:0-40952 GCA_021605095.1 Caerostris extrusa | reverse complement strand
TACTGCAGTCGCTGTTTCTAGAAATTTCGGGATTTTGCACATATGCAATTACTATCTGAGATTCGAATCTACTTACGGGCTACTACTGCAGTCGCTGTTTTCAGAAATTTTTTAATTTTGCACGTATGCAATTACTATCTGAGATTCGAATCCACTTATGGGCTCTACTGCAGTTGCTGATTTTTAGAAATTTGGGATTTTGCACTTATGCAATTACTATCTGAGATTCGTACTACTTCGCTGTTTTCCGACATGACGCAGATTTTGCACGTATGCAATACTATCTGAGATCATTATCCACTTAGAGGCTCTACTGCAGTCGCTGTTTCCAGAAATTTCGGGATTTTGCACGTATGCAACCACTATCTGAGATTCGAATCCACTTAAAGGGCTTTACTACAGTCGCTGTTTCTAGAAATTTCGGGATTTTACAAGTATGCAATTATTATGCACTGAGATTCGAATCCTTTTAAAGGCCCTAGTAGAGTCGCTGATTTTCTAGAAATTTTCGGAATTTTGCTATGTATGCAATTACTATCTGAGATTCGAATCCACTTATGGCCTATACTGCAGTCGCTGTTTCTAGAAATTTCCTGGTTTTTGCACATATGCAATTACTATCTGAGATTCGAATCCACTTAAGGGCTCTACTGCAGTAACTGTGTTCAGTTTTCGCGATTTCCACGTATGCAACCACTATCTGAGATTCGAATCCACATGAATTTTGCACGTTTGCAATTACTATCTGAGATTCGAATCCACTTATGGGCTTTACTACAGTCGCTGTTTTCAGAAATTTCGGATTTTGCACGTATGCAATTACTATCTGAGATTCGTACTCCAGTCGCTGTTTTACTACATGACTGAGAAATTTTGCACGTATGCAATTACTATCTGAGATTCGAATCCACTTATGGGCTTTACTGCAGTCGCTGTTTCTAGAAATTTCGGGATTTTGCACGTATGCAATTACTATCTGAGAATCAAATCCACTTATGGGCTTTACTTCTGCAGTCGCTGTTTTCAGAAATTTTCGATTTTGACGTATGCAATTACTATCTGAGATTCGTACTTAAGTCGCCGCTGATTTCCGACATGACGAGATTTTGCACGTATGCAATTACTATCTGAGATTCGAATCCACTTAAGGGCTCTACTGTAGTCACTGTTTCTAGAAATTTCGGGATTTTTGCACGTATGCGTAATCCGGGATAAATGGCCGAATGATTATTTGAGGTCTGAAGAAAATGGTGCTAATCCCCTAATCATCATCCTATAAGAATGTTGGGTGAGTAGAAGATGTGAATCCCTAAAATTTTGGCATGTTTTTATTCGCATGGTAATTTATGGTAACTAAATTTGAATGTGGTAGTTTCAATGTTATTCCGACTTTCATTTCTGCAACCTGGATAACATTAAATTTTCCACATCACTGCCTTTCATTTAAAAAAAAATAACACGCCTTTTCACAATTATGCTACACAAAATATTTGAAATTACGCACTAATGTAAACTTACAAAATTCCAAGTTTCTAGAAACACTTTTAGAAATTAACACCCGAAAACGAAAACCAGAAAAATAAGAATGTTTTCATTTCTTTTAAACGAAATACTTCATCATCATCGTCTGTGTACTTAAACGCAAATTCCATAAATTCCCTCACATAAAAAGAGCTCACTGGCTTGGAGAAAGTTTAATTAATTTACTTAAAGCATGCTCCTGCAAGAAGCACATATGTTTATCACCCAGAGAAAAAATTGCGCTTTTTTAATGGAATTATTGTTAGGAAACGTGACGTATTAATACATAGGACGGCATTTATCAAGAGCTTAATTCGACAATTACCACTCGTCCTGTGCTAGAATAAATCCTGAATATTTAATTTTGCCTGGTACTTGGTTACACTAGGGCGGTAATGGCCTAGATGTGCAATGTCTCTCCTTCCCAGCTTAAGATGTTACCAGTGCGTATTTCTAGACTTTCCCACTAAGAAGTATAACACGAATTACTTCAATTTATGATTTCATAAACAGCAGCAAAAATATTCCGATAACAATGTTTGCGTTTTTTATTTTTTTAATTACTGCACATTTTCCTCTTAGAAAGGCGTAAAACATTATAAAATTATCACGAAATAAAGATTAAAAGACTACTTTAAAAAAAAAAAAAAAATTGCGAACGATAATTATGTCAGAAAAGGACACTATCTTGATTAATTTGCAAGGTAGTAGAACGCCGTTATTGGATTAGTTTTTATTGAATTTCTCTCTATTTTTCCCCCAAAGGGAAGTTTGTTTTTCCCTCGATGGTAATATTCAATTAAGTTTAGTTGTTTTCTGACAGCTGTTTTTATATCTTTTATGGCTTTTTATCTGACAAATTCGCACTGAATGTGAAATTAATCGAATTCTTACGATGAAGATATAAGTAATCTTATTTGTAAAGGACAATTTGCAGAGTTTTTCTGAAAACTAATAAAAAGGATATTTGAATATTTCTTTTGATAATTTGTATCCTGCAGGATAAGAGGGACGTATGTTAGGACATTTCGACGAATTAATTTGATTATTCGAAAAGTTAAAAATGTAAGAACTAACTGCTGATTTATCCTGGGGAAATACGAAATGCATTTCATTTTGAGAGTTATGTCGTCGTACATTAATAAGAACATTAATTATTAAACATAATTATCCCAATGAATATTTGTATATTGTCTTAAAAGCATAAAAATAAAGTCATCGTGTCTTGGCAATTTTGCTGATAATGCAACAAATATATATTTGACGAAGGTTATAAAATTATGAAATTTTTTTTTTCTTAAT
This sequence comes from Caerostris extrusa, assembly GCA_021605095.1. Lineage (NCBI taxonomy): Eukaryota > Metazoa > Arthropoda > Arachnida > Araneae > Araneidae > Caerostris > Caerostris extrusa. Next base: position 38,129 of record BPLR01010502.1, on the reverse strand, counting down.
TATATCAAATTCGGTTAAATAAAAAAAAAAAAAATTAAATTAAAAACCAAAACAGTGGTGACATACAACGATAAATTTTCTAATTTTTGGATGTCTGTAAATGGAAAATTTACTAATCCTGTCATTTTTTAAACTTTTACTTCTGAAATTACTAAGTGAAGACTATAAACTGTTACTTCCATTGTTAAATTTAATTATCTGTTACGTTAAAATTAACGACTTCTGTGAAAGAATGTATTTTATTATTTACTATTTAGACAATCCGGAAACTATGGGATTTTAAAACATTATAAGAAATGTAAAAAATTGCACTGTTATTATTTTTATGAACTTCAGAAAATTTGATCTGACGTCCTTTGGAAATAAAACGGCCCACAACAACACATTTTGCAATAACCTGCAACATACCAAGCATGGTTTTCTTCCGCAATTTGGAACGAATAATTCAGAGATCTCGATTTCTTGAGCAAAAACAAAGAGAAATCATGGAATTATAACAATTTCTAAGAAATGTAAGAAATTATACTGCAGCTTTTTTCTTACGAATTCTGGTTTTTTTAGAATTTTTGGTTCCTCACAAAAGCGTTCTGGCCTATATTTATATGAAAAAAATGTAATTAAATGTTTGTATTCATTTTTTGTTCAATCTATTTTATTTTTATTCAATATTTTTTTTGTATAGAAATTATGGATATTGTCTTGGAGACATAAGGTCAGTGACTTCCTTGACACTTTCTCCTTTTTTTTTTTTTTTTTTTTTTGAAATTTTTTTATTAACATCTATAATTTTTGTTTTTTTTTAAATTTCTTTCACGACTTTTTATATGTAATGTTTTTAAAATTATTTATTGAATTTTTATACATATTATTTATTTAAATTCATTTCGCCAGCTAATATTTATATAATTAAATAATGTAAAATCTTTCTAATAAAATCGTCTAGTGAAAGCAAAAAAGCAATATTATTTCAAATTGAAAACGAGATTTTTACAAAAAAAAAAAAAAAAATCGTTTTGAATTCTAGTGTTTTTTTAATTTTTAAGATTGCTGTTATGCGTTTTATTCTTAAGCTAAATTCGAAATTTTATGTGTAACCTGTACATCATCTAATATATTTTTATTTTACTTTTTTTTTTTTTTATACGTTAAATTTATTTAATACAAAAATAAAAATATTATTTAAATTAATTTTAATACTATATTAAAAATATTTTAATACCACAATATGTAATCGTTTATTTATAAAAAAATGATTTTCGAATGCAATAAAAATCATATAATGAAAGCAAAGGTAATTTTTATTTCAAAGTGAAAACGATATTTTTTACTTTTTCTATTTTATTCATTAAATGTAATTTGATCACATCAAAATATTTTTAATACCACACAATTTAATAGTTTATTTATAAGAAATTATTTTAGAATGTAATGAAAATAATGTTGTTAAAATAACTGTTAAAATAATGTTTTAAATAAAATAATGTTGTTTGCTATAGTGAAAGAAAAGATATTTTATTTCAGAGTTAAAATGATATTTTTCAACAAAAAAAATCGTTTGGAATTCTATAGTTCTTTTAATTTTTAAGATTGCTGTTATACGTTTAGTTCTTATATTAAACTCTAAATTTTAACGTAACTTGTATATCGGTCCAGCCGATTGTATTTTTTATTTAAGTTTTTTTTTTTATTTTATTCATTAAATTTATTTAAATCACCAAAAAGTATTTTAATACCGCAAAAGACAATCTTTTATTTACAAGAAATGGTTTTCGAATGTCACAGATTTTAAAGGACTTAATGTTTACCTTAATATTTTTAATGCATTTCAGTAATTGTGTTCCTTAATTTGTTGTTTACGGCGTTTGATTCCCTTTCGTATTCATGTAAATATTAGTTTTATAGTTTCAGTGCATATTTTATCAATATTAAAAATAATAAAAGATTCATTACAAAAGATTAAACATGTATGTATAATTTTAAAATATCCTGAAAAGATATTTATCATATCAAATAAACGGTACTATTTATTTATTATAGTAATTGAGTAATTAATTTTAATATTAATAAAATGCAAAATAAATACTCAAAATGAGTTGAAAATGTAAATGTAAATCTTTTCATTCCATTTAATCTTACATGAAATCTATTCATTTTGAAAATATATTCAAAGGATTTGTAATAAGTGTTTTAATTCTTAATTTTTAGAAAATTATTAAAAAATAATTGATCTTGGCATTCAAAATTTCTTTACATTTACATTGATGTAGATATTTCCGTTACTTTATTTGATGAAACATCTAAGCGAATAAACTTACGGAAAAGGACTTTTACGAATAAGAATTTTTCCTCACAGCCGTTTAATTTTTCTTACATATATTTAAATTATTTCCATTCTTCGAATGGCAACAGAAGCGAAATTACCTCCACATCTCGCGAAATTCCATGAATGGTGAAATCACACAAAATTCATCATCTGCTCACGGATATTTTTTTCATTCCAATCTTATCATTTGCATATGAAATTTTTCTACGAGCAATCCTTGTCTGTGGCTTCAGGGCGAAGATTTCGCATTTCTTTAAAATTCAATTACGTTTCGTGAATATAATATCCATTGAAAAGGAATAATATCATAGCGGAATAACGCTTCATAAATATTAATTTTTATTAATTTTTATGCGACTTCCTTCTATGCTATCCTTTTACTTTCTAAAAAAATATCTGGAGATACAGTTACAGTTATCGGAACTTCAAACTTTTAACAATCCAGCTCTCTGCTTAGAAAGAAAATGGCGCAGCTATCGAGAGGTCTTTTCTCCCATAACGAGTAGTAAGACATGGAAGTATCCCCTTTCCTTCTTGCGTAATAGGCAAAAAAAAAAAAATTGTTAGAATATTGCTGACATTTTTATTTTGTAGATCAAAATTGGAACGAGTGTTTTATTCATCTTTGGAAAATTACATACCCCTATTTTAGAAAAACAATAAGAAATGGAAACAATAGTAGTTTCTATATATTCAATTATGGGCTAAATGGCCGAGTGGCTAGCACTCTGGCGCTCGGTACCACAGATTTCGGGTTCGAATCCTGGCGGTGCCATGGATGTTTGTAGTGGTTCGGAATCCACTTTAAACCGTAGGTCCCGGTCCCTAATAGGATCGTAGAGCGTTGCGGGGGCATTGTTACTCGTCGTCCGTGGCTTATCTTGAAGTGACACGCGGCCCCTGGGTAATGCAAAGTGAGTACGTCTGTGCAGCGCTTGCCTTAAGGCATCCAAGACCAAGCTGTCTAAGTGTTTGCCAGCTGCACTAGAACGGAAAAAATATATATATATTCAATTATTTTTAAAAAACATTGATCAGTTATAGCATCATGATTATTTTGTAAAATAATTTGAACACAGTTCTTTATTTATGTCTTTTAATTTTTTGATGACAAATACTACTTTGAGAAAAATATGCAGGAGGATTTTATCCGTAAAATATGCCAATTTAAAAATATTATTTTACAAAAAAAAAAAGTCAAAAGAAAAACATAGATTGTAATCAGCGGTTTACAATTCTCGTCAAGAGATTTATCAGATTATTGATTATTTTTTAGATTATCAAAATAGTTGTGATAATTACTGAAATAATAAATTATCTATACATAAAAACATAATAATATCAGTTTTACATTGCAATTCTAAAGTATTTCGGATATTTTGGAATTGTAAGCATTTTCACACTATACCTGGTGACATCAATATAAAGATTTTAGGCTTTTAAAATAAAATCCTTAAAAAACATACTTCGCTTTCTGCAACAACAAACATATAAAAAAAAATGTTACTCTTAAAAATGATAAATGTGAATGAAGAAAAGCCTCCTATTTATCCGCCGAGAACACATTTTGAAGAAACCTCAAAATTTCTTTACAACTTTTAGACCAACAGGACTGGACAGACGGGAAAGTTACTTCCTATGTCAATGCCGTCACCTTTTGGGACAAACCTCTGAATGTGTTACAGAAAACCAGAGTCCTTTCTTCAAAAAAGTTCATTTTTCCCTAGAGGGAAAAGTAAGGAAAACATCGCCAAAAACTCTAACTGTATCTCTGACAAATATAAATATATACTTTCACGCGTCCGTAGATTTATGCTCTATATAAAAAAAATGTTTTCTAAAATACACTAAAAAATCCAGCCTACGCCTTGACGAAATTCACAGAAGATTCGTAAAATGCTTTTTTTTTTTCTTTTTACTACAGCTGTAATGTAAGCTTTTCTGCTGAAAAGTTTTACCTTTTCAATTGCGGAGTGCTGATGTTTGCAGAAAAGTTGGAATATGGAAAAATATCGCAGCTCTATTCAGTCGGATGGTCCCTGTACCATAAATCAACATGGAAGCGCTGAGACCTTAAATCACGTTCTCGGCTTGTGTGGAATTCTACATAAGCTATCTATAAACCTGTCTGATTAAACATCGAAGATCTGGACTGGTAAATATAGACTTGCTTTGATATCCGTTTGGTATGGTAACCGTCATTCAATTAACGGGCTATTACAATCTCTTGAGATATTTTCCTATATAAGTCCTGAATCTTTAAGCATTCATAGTTACAATATTAAATTGATTCGCTCTATATAATTACCATTATACAAATAAGCTATCAAATGCTTGCGTAATGGTCTATATAATGAATTTTGAAGTGAGATGTCACGAACGTATTAGGAAATAAATCCATTAAAGTACACGAACACCGACTTTTGAAATCAATGAAGCATTTTACCCATTTTTGGCTGGTATACATCTAAAAACTCAGAATTTGATAATGATTTAGAAATATATTAGTATCATTTTAATAAATATTAAAAAATTTGAAAACTATTTAATAATATGTTAGTATTTTCCAAATAAATATAAAAATTTGAAAACTTTATTCCTGTTACAAAAATTTAAAAACTATGTAGAAATATATCAGTATTGTTTAAATAAATATAAAAATTTGAAAATGTGTTAAAAATATATTAGTATTTTTCAAATAAGTATTATAAAAATTTAAATACGATATAAAAATTTGAAAACGATATTCCTATTATGAAAATTTAAAAGAAATTTGAAATATATTAGCATTCTTGAAATAAGTATTATAAAAATTTGAAATCGAAGTTGAAATGTATTAGTATTTTTCAAATAAATATTATAACAATTTGAAAACGATTTAGAAATATATTAATATTGTTCAATAAAATAGTATGAAAAATTTGAAAACGATATTCCCAATATAAAAATTTAAAAAGGAATTTGAAATACATTAGTATTCTTCAAATAATATTATGAAAATTTGAAAACGAATTTGAAATTTATTAATATTTTCAAATGAATGTTATAAAAAATTGAAAACAATATTCGTATTGAAACAATTTGGAAAAGATTTTGAAATACACTACGTAAAAAAAGTAGGACACTTGATTTTGTAACAATAACCGAAAAATATTTTATTTTTACTAAAATTTTTTATTAGAAACATTTTACAAATATTTTAAGAATACAATTTTAACATCAGAATTATGATATTCAAACATAATATATTAATGGCAACAAAAATAGTTTCTATTTTTGAAACTTTGTAAAAAAGCAGAAGGACAGCATTATAATGAATGAAAAAAATAGTGATTTTAATAAGGAATGTTCTTCCCACTGGCCTTTATAACTTCAAATATTCTGTTTGGAAGTGAATTGTATAGAGATTGAACTCCTGTTTGACAAAAATTGCCCCACGAGACATTCAAGGCATCTCGAAGCTGAGTTAGCGAATCAAATTGCCTTTCATCAGCATAAACTCGACGAACTAGCATTGCCCAGATGTTTTTTCTACTATATTAAGGTCAGGACATTTGGCTGGCCATGGTAAAACATCCACATTATTTGTTAGGAACCAATTTTTGACTCCAGTCGCAGTGTGAATGGAAGCTCTCTCTTTGCTGAAACTTCCACTCTTCACCCCCAAGTCAGAGCCATAAGGAAGAAGCTCGGAATTCAGCACTTGAATGTATGTTTTTGCCTACCATTTAAGAAAAACAGACTTGTCCTTCCTCCGTATCCAACAGCCAACCAAACCAATAAACTCCCACCTCCCATTTGTCGTGTTGAATAGTATTCGTCTTCATTCCCCAGACAATGCCAGTAGTGCTGATATCCGTCTGGACCGTCTAAGTTAAATTTCTTTTCATCGGAAAATATCACAGAAGTCCATTCTGTAGTCCAGGACATGTGCTCCTTAGCCCACGCTAAACGGTTATCAATGTGAGCTTGCGTCCACTTAGGATGATGTTTCCGTATTTTTGAAAATGAATTTTTTAGATCTTGTAATATAGTTGTAAACTGTTTGTTTCGTCACATGATTAAGTCCTGCTTGATTTCTTGCCTTTGAAACACTTCCTTTGTTCTTCTTAAGCACACGAACGTTTTCTTTCCTCACGTGGTGTTAACTTTTTTTCGGTCTAGCAGTCTTCGTTTTCTTTCCATTTTTATAAGGATTTCTGATAAAGTTTGGAACTGTATTGGGGCTCACCTGCAACAATCGAGCAATCTCTCTGACACCTTTACCATCATTTTTATATTCGGAAAATCGGCCTTTTTGAAAATCGTTCAAAGGTATTCCTTTACGCATTTCTGAGAACGGAGAAACAGCGTAACTTTTAAACAAATTAGATTTTTTTGACAGAAAAGGATAAAACAAAGTACAAAATCACCATTTAACTAAAAACAACTCACTAAATTAAATATATTAGCAAGTGTCCTTCTACTTTTTTACGCAGTGTATATTAGTATTGTTCAAATAAAAATCTATTTGAGCTTTTCAACATGAAATACTTTAAAAGTTAGAGGTTATTGTGTCTCATCTGAAAATTTAATGTATATATATATATATATATATATATATATATATAGTATATATTTCAGGATATGAAATATCTATATATATATTTCAAGATAAGCTTCTTTTTTATGCGACGTCCTTCTATGCCGTTCCTTTTTCTTGTGCGAGCATTCAATAAAAAATATCTGGAGATACAGTTGCAGTTATCCGAGCTTGAGACTTTTAACAATCCAACTCTCTGCTTAGAAAGAAAATGGCGCAGCTATCGAGAGGCCTTTTCTCCCGTAACGAGTAGTAAGACGTGAAAGTATCCCCTTTTCTTCTTGCGTAATAGGCAAAAGAAAATTGTTTCAGAATATTGCTGACATTTATATTCTGTAGATCTAAATTGAAACTCCAGTGTTTTATTCATCTTTGGAAATGACATTCTCCATTTTAAAAACGATATGAAATGGGAAAAAAATATACATTTAATTATTTTTGTAAGAACATTGATCGATTATAACATCATTATTATTTTAAAAAGAATTCGAACTTAGTTCATTATTAATGTACTTTAATTTATTCAAAATGTTCAGATTGCCTTTAATCATTAAAATATACCAATTTTAAATATTATTCGACAAAAAAAATGAATGCTAAAATAACGTGAAATTAGAAATTTCACAATTTATATAAAACATTTAATTATATTTAATTTATTTAATTTTAAATTAATTTAATTTATTTTGTTATATTTAATATTAATTTATATTTAATTTCAATAATATTTCATTTCCCAATAATCTGCTAATCGTATATTTAAAAATTGAAATTTCTCAAAGCGAATTGTAAACCGTTGATTACAATCTGTGATTTTTCTTTTGAAGTACAGAAGTTTTTATTCTATATTATCAAAAGTAGAATGAATTTTAGCAATTAGCAGAATAAATTAGAAATATACTAAGTAGGATAGTAGATAACAATGTACGTAGAAGAGGTGGTAGAAAATAAATAATAGATGAACATAGGGTAGTTACTATCTCGTTAGTAAAAAGGTAAAAATTTAAATTTTCTTGTTTTCCTTCCTTGATACCAATGGTAGGAATTTCCGATTCCCGGATTTATCATTGTTGTGTCTAATCCTCAGCATTCTGCAGCGCGGGACGGACATCCCATGAGTAATCTACTTATGGATGGAGGGAAAGGGGCAGCTTCTAAGTAGAAATCTGAGTAGGTAGGTAGAAGTCTGACTTGGCTCGGAGTCACTGAAGAAGGATAGCAGCTTTTCAGAGAGAAATTTTAGGGTAAACTACCCAGCATTTGGTCATCGTAAGGAGAAATAACTGGAAAACTGCCACCAGGTAGTCTAACTAACGAGGCCACCAGCGGATTGAACCTCAGCCCTAATGTTCACCAGCGACATAGGTTACCACTGATTCACAAGTGTGGTGTCAATATGAGCAATATCTTTTAGTAAATGTTTTTTATGGTAAAATTCTATATAATTATTGTATATGTTAGACTATATTCTATGTGTGTCCCTTGGAAGGGGGCTGTTTGTTGGTCTCTGCACCTGACCGGATGGGTCACAGCGGGGGGCTGAAGGGGATATATGTGGAAAGTATTTTAATTGGCAGGGGTCATAAAATACTTCGAGGCCAGATGGTCAAGAAATCAGTTGAGCAAGACGGGGATTCGGATTTATGGATAGGGGTGCGTCTGCCCAGCGGATATAGACTCTAATACGGTGTCGGCAATCGCCCCCCCCTGAAAATCAGCTATAAAATGGAGGTGATGGACATCGCAAATAAGGAGAGAGAAGGAAAACCCAGAGGAGAGAGCAAGATGTAGAAGGACTGAGGACAGGAGATGACGAAGGGAGGGAGCTGCCCCATTCCCCGTAATGACTTGCTGAAGGGCCCAGGAGAGAAAAGATGACCCAAGTGGTCTCCGAATGAAAAGACCAAGTCTAGAGACCTCATGGCCAACGCAAGGGCCCAATTAGTCAGTTGGCCCCTGCTGCCACGAACTTTGAACAGTGATGCTAGACTTCTTTCGTCATGATGCATTTGAGCCTGACTCTCGGTTTGAACGAGTTAGCTGAAGATCCTCTGGTTACGGCGTCTTTGGAAAACGGAAAATGCTCTTCCAATGCTACATGATATGGACAAGTTTCCCCAGGACTCCTACCCGACACAAGAGCCCCATGAGCGGTTGGCCCCCTGCTGTCAAGACTTTGAACAATGGTGCTTATAGAACATTATTAACACTGAAACTTTAAAAATGAAGAAAAAAAAAAAAGGGAGCCCCGCTTCCCCAGCTGTCATGGCAAGTTATGAACTGTAAGGTCTATCGCCATATTATTTTATTATTAAATATTAATTTAGAATTGCTGCAACTTGTATAAGTTATATTTATATTAATGCATTATACGATTTATAATTTTATTGATAACGTTAAATAAATTATTTTAATTCAAGCTTACTATTGTAAAGATTAATAAATAAATTTTTGTTTATATTTTAAATTATGAAATTTTGTCTGCGTGCTATTTCAAGTGTGTTTCCTTTTCTAATATAAGTCTCTGAAGGCATGCGAACTTGTTGATTTAAAAATGTGGTATGGGTTATTGCGGAATTTCATAATGGTTATCGTGTATGTTAAGGTGCAGGTAATTGTTTATAAGATTCGTTTATTGTACAATTTAAGGTTTTTAAAGTAATAAGTAACACCACACAAGTAGGGCAGCAGAAAAATGATAATGATAATAATTATAATAATTCCTAATTATTATCATTATCATTATTCATGATATAATCCCTATAATTTTTCTTCTTCCCGATTCGTGGCTATATATATATACACTCAAGAGCCAAAACATTATGACCACCTGTCAATAACGAGTTGGCCCACCTTTGGCGCGCAACACAGCATCAACCCGCCTTAGCATGGATGCCACAAGTACTTGGTAGATGGCCGGAGACAGATTGTACCAGATGTTTAAGCAACGGTCACGCAAATCCGAGATATTGCGAATTGGTGGTCTTTGAACTCTGAGCTGCTGTCCCAGGATATCCCAAATGTGTTCTATCGGATTGACATCCGGTGAGTTAGGCGGCCAGGACATTAACTGGAATTCAGCATCATGTTCCTGGAAACACTCCAACACAATTTTAGCCTTGTGACAAGGGGCGTTGCCCTGTTGGAACATTCCATTTCCAGCTGGAAAACAGAGGCCATGTAAGGGTGCAACTGGTCCTCAATAATGTTCAGATACTCTGCAGCATTCATGGTCTGCTCTATCACAACCACGGGTCCCAGAGACGCCCAAGAGAACGTCCCCCAAAGCATAATACCGCCACCACCGGCCTGTGTATGACCTACTGTACATTGAGGGAGCCGCTGTTCGCCTGGAAGACGGCGTATTCTGACACGGACATCGGAGTGATGAATGACAAACCGTGATTCATCTGACCAGGCTCTCTCCCACTTATCCATGGACCAGTCACAATGTTCCCGGGCCCAGCGCAGGCGCAGTTGGCGATGACGCTTGGTCAGCAAAGGCACACGAGTGGGACGTTTGCTGCGTAGCCCCATATCCAACAGTGTCCGCTGGACAGTGTGCTCCGATTATATTCTACTTGGCCCTGCATTGTATTGGGCTGTCAGCTGAGCCACTGTCAGGCTCCGGTTTTGCTTCACCATGCGAGACAGTCTCCGACGACCTTTTTCTTTTGATAGCTTGTGGACGTCCGACACTATGTCGTCTACTGCTGGTTTCACCGTCAGTCATCCACTTTTCATAAGTACTAACAACTGTAGATCACGAACAACCCACGAGTCGTGCTGTTTCGGAAATACTTGTTCCGACCCTTCGAGCCATTACAATCTGCCCTCTATCAAAGTCGCTTAGATCCACAGCCTTTCCCATCACACACAGAAGTAAGTGAAGGAATGATTCTTCAGACTCTCCAGCAGCAGGTAAATACCACTTCCACCTGATCACGTGCCTTCCACGTCATCCAGGCGAGTTCATCGCAAAATGTAGGGGTGGTCATAATGTTTTGGCTCTTGAGTGTACCTGCAGCTGAAGCGGTCTAGTGTTTATGTAGTTCTTTGGGGTCACAAGGATGACAAGAAACCCTAGTCACAACCTTGGAAGTGACCGTTCAAGAATATAGAGTGAAGGATGTGAATCTCTAAGATTCTGTCATTGCGTCATACGCCCACTATTGTGGTAGCTAAATTTGATTTCGGTGCTTCCAATATTATCCAGGTTGCGCTAAGGAAAGCCTGGATTATATTGAAAGTACCGAATCCATGTTATCCAGGCTTTCCTTCATGCAACTTGCATTACATTGAATTTGCCACAACTCTGTCATTCTAGAACCGAATGTCCAAATGTCAAATTGCACGTCATTTAAAAACAATAACACATTTCTCACTAGTATGCTGCACAAAATTTATATCCATTTTATTTATATCCGCATATGTTTTGATACCCTTTTTCTTTTACTCCATGTAAACTTCAAAACTCCAAAATCCTATTTTTAAAACTTCCTAGCCAAACGAAAACTAAAAAAATACATTTCATTTCTTTTAAACGAAATACTTCACCACCGTCATCGTATGTGTACTTAAACGCAAATTCCCTAAATTCCCTCACATAACAGAGCTCACAGACTCAGGAGGAAGTTTAGTTAATTTACTTAAAGCATGCTTCTACAAGAAGCAAACGTGTTTACCTCCCAGAGAAAAAAAAATGGCGCTTTTTTAATGGAATTATTGTTAGGAAACGTCACGTATTAATACATTAGTCGGCGTTTATCAAGAGCTCAACTCGACAATTACCACTTGTCCTATGCTAGAATAAATCCTGAATATTTAATTTTGCCTAGCACTTGGTTACACTAGGGCGCTAATAGCCTAGAGGGGCAATGTCTCTCCTTCTCAGCTTAAGATGTTACCCGTGTGTATTTCTAGACTTTCCCTATAAGAAATTGAAGTCGAATTACTCCAATTTATGATTACATAAACAGCAGCAAAGTATTCCTATAACAATATTTGCGTTCTTTTTTTTAATTACTACACATTTTCCTCTTAGAAAGGCGTAAAACATCATAAAATTATCACGAAATACAAATAAAATGATTATTTAAAAAAAAAAAAAAAATTGAGAACGATAATACAATTATGTCAGAAGATGACACTATCTTGCCTTATTTGTAAGGTAGTAGAACGCTGTTATTGGTTTAGTTTTATTATGTTTTCCCCTCTTTTTCCCCAAATTGAAGTTTATTTTCCCTAAGGTAATATTCAATTAAGTTTAGTTGTTTTCTGACAGCTGTTTTTATATCTTTTATCGCTTTTATGTGATAAATTCGCACTGAATAGAAATTAATCGAATTCTTGCGATGGAGATATAAGTACTCTTAATCGATGAAAGAACAGTTTTGGGATGCAATTTACAGAGCTTCCGAAAAGTAATCAAAAGGATATTTGAATATTTTTTTTTGTATAGAATTTGTATCCTAGGATAAGAATGACGTATGTTAGGACATTTCGTCGAACTAATTTGATTAGATGAAAAATTAAAAGTGTAAGAATAATTACTGATTTATCAAGGGAAATGCATTTCATTTTGAGACTTATATTGTCGTAAATTAGTAGGAACATTAATTATTAAATTTAATTATTCCATTGATGAATTATTCCAGCGTTTGTTGTTGTTGTTGTTTTTTAACGAATTCTGGGACGTTTGATCTGACGTCATTTGGGATTCAAATACACAATAGTAACACATTTTGCAATAACCTGTAACATTCCAACCACCGTTTTCTACGACAAATTGGAAAGAATAATACAGAGATTTCCGAGTTTTGAGCAAAAGCCTAACTGAAACCATGGGATTATAATAATTTATACAAAATGTAAAAAATTGAGTTATCTTTTTACGAATTCTAGAAATTCAATCTGACGCCATTTGTCACTAAAACGGCAGACAAGTAACACATTTTGCCATAACTTGCAACATTCCAACCATGGATTTCTACCACAATTGTAAAGAATATTGAGCAACAACAAAGCTGAAACTATGGAATTATAACAATTTATAAGAAATGTAAAAATTGCACAGCATTTTTTCTACGAATTATGGGAAATTTGATCTTATGTCATTTGGCACTAAAACGGTAGACAAATAAAGAATTTTGAAATAACCCGCCACATTGCAACTTCGATTTTCTACCACAACTTAAAATAATAATTCAGAGAACTCCGATTTCTTGAGTAAAAACAAAGTGCATTTGATCCAATTAATCTATCATTTTCTCTGTCGAAAATGGCACCAAAACGTCAAATAATCAACTAGGTTCCTAACAAAAACATTCTGACCTATATTTATAAAAATAAAATTAAATGCTTGAATCAGTTTTTTATTTATTTATTTTACTTATTTATTTATTTTTATTTTTTACGCATAAAATTATAGATATTGTTTTGGACAGATAAGTTTCGCGGCTTCCTTAACCATTTTCAATTTTGAAATTTTCATTGCCATCTGTAATTTATTAAAAAAATTTCACGAATTTTTTTATACGTAATATTTTAAAAGTCTTTGTCTAACTTTTATATACATAATATTCATTTAAATTCCTTTCGCAAGCTAATAATTATATAATTAAATAATGTAAAATTGTTCTTAAAAATCGTCTGGTGAAAGCAAAGACGATTTTATTTCAAAGTAGAAACGAAATTTTTTCAAATACAAAAGAAAATCGTTTGGAAATCTATAGTTTTATATTTTTTAAGAATGCTGTTATGCGTTTTGTTCTTACATTCAATTCTAAATTTTATGCGTAACTTGTACATCGACCGAACCTAATATATTTTTATTTAAATTTTTTTTATTCCATTCATTAATTTATTTAGTAATGAAAATCAAAATATTTTAATACCACAAAATTTAATCGTTTGTTTATTAAAAATAGTTTTCAAACGTAAAAAATAAAGTAAAAAAAATCATATAGGGAAAGCAAAGACAATTTTATTTCCAACTGAAAAAGATATTTTTCAACAAAAAAAATCATTTATGGCTGTTATGCGGCCCAGACGATTATATTTTTATTTTATTCCTTAAATTTATTTAGACCATATAAAAATATTGTAATATGACAAAATGCAAACTTTTAGTTATATGTAATAATTTTTAAATATCACAAAATTTTAATTGATTTAATGATTAACTTAATAATTTTTAATACATTTCAGTAATTGCGTTCTTTAATTTGTTGTTTACTGCTTTTGATTCCCATTCGTATTCATGTACATATTAGTTATATTGTTTCAGTGAATATTTTATCAATTTTAGAAAGAAAAGATTCATTCCAAAAGATTAAACATGAATGTAGAATTTTAATATATTCTCAAAAGTCATTTATTATACCAAATAAACGATACTATTTATTTATTATGGTAATTGATGAATTTTTAAGATAAATAAAATGTAAAACAAATACTCAAAATGAGCTGAAAATTGAAATCTTTTCATTCCATTCAATCTTATACTAAATCCATTCATTTCAAAATTTCGTCGTCGGATTTATAATAAGTTCTTAATTTTTAGAAATTTATTAAAAAGGAATTAATATTTTGCTTCTAAAATTTCTGGATGTAAACTTTTCCGTTGCATTATTTGATGAAACATCTGAACAAATAAACTTAAGGAAATGGACATTTATAAATATGAATATATAAGAATTATTATAAGACTTTAAGTGTTATATAAGAATTATTATAATAATTTAACATTGTTTTATAAAAATTATAAAAATTCTTATTAGGCAGGGACGTTATATTATAATTATAAAAATTCGAATACTTAGATGACTTTAAAATATTCTCACTATTTAGTTATATGTGTATTTAGTAAAAGAAATCTATGTGCTTGGCATTATAAAAAATACTTGTTCATAGGGGAGTGTACTTGTCTATGAACAAAACATGAATGTGGTTACAAAAAGCAATCGTTTGTAATTTTTCAATCCTATAAATCAATCCTATATTTGTTAGAACTTCCTAATACATGAATTTAATAGAAGAATCAGTTACACTGAATGTATCTTAATTAAAAATTAATTATAATCTAAGCATATCAATTTCAACTTTCCTACAAACCACGACATGTAGGTCCTCTAGGGTCACAGAAATAGAAAATTAATTATGTAGGAAATTTGCTTAAGGCTACGTGATATTATTATAAATGTTAAAATTATACATATAATAAAATTATACGTTTTGCAGAGGATCGTTGATTTTATAGACTAGTTTATAATTTTTTTATGTTTTGTTATTTTAATACTGAATGTCTTTTATAGTACTTAACTCGCTAATTCTTTTTCATTTCCAAAATGCTATAATATATATATTTTAATTTTAAGTTTTAGTAAAATTTTGAAAAAACATGTTTAAAGCAACAATATTCCTAGAATTGCTCACTTCTTTTATAAAGCAAGAAATATGTTTATCTTTTTTAATTTTTTAAAAATCTAAACATATATAACTGACTCGAATTCCTTCATTTTTCCCATTGAATACATTTTCAGCTAGTCATATCTAAACAATATCAACAAATTATCTTTAATTATAGAAAATAATAATATTTGACAAATTGCGCATTTAATTTACTCTCTAAAAGTCATCTGCTTTTTATCAGATTTGTCTTAAAGCTGCCAACGTATTAAATATTTTTTTTTTCTGTTGCTTAAATTAAAAATAAAATACTGAGAATTCCAATTTTTTTTTTTTTTTTTTTTTTTTTTTTTTATAATTTGAAATTTTTATTTTTGAAAATTTCGAAAGCTTTCTAATGATTTATTTTAATATAAAATTTTAAACTTTAAAAATAAAGATTTAGATTAAAATTATTAATCATAATCTTAATAGAAATAAATTTAATATATAATTTATACATCTATAATTAATTTATAAATTCTGCGATGAATAAAAATTAAGCTACAACTATAATCGTCTGCTTCTATTTAATTAAAATTTCATTAACCATTTGTAATTATTCGAATGAAGGAGATTAAGAATTGTTTATTTTTAGAAATATTCTCGAAATGAAAAGTTTAACCTTTGAAGTTTTTAAAGTTCTTCCTTTTTAATTTATTTCAATAATTCTGCTATTATAGAGGCTGAAGTTTTCAACAATCTAAATTCGTTTTATTTATATGTATTTTTTTTTATTCTGCCATATTGGAATGAAAATAAATTTTAATGTGTATTCTTTTTAGTTTATCTAAATCAAGCTACAAGTTTAGTCGTCTGCTTTTATTTATTAATCGTCTACTTCTATTTATTTAAAATTTAATGAATAGTTTGTAATTATTTAAAGAACGAGTTTTTTTTAGAAACTCGAAATTGTAAAGGTAATTTTTTTTTTTATTTTTAAGGTTCTTTTATTTAATTTGTTTCAATAATTCCGCTATAGCTTTATGCTGCAGTTTTATTTAATATTCTAAATTCTTTTTATATTTATGTATTTTTATTTTATTTTGCCCCTATTGGAAGGAAAAATAAATTTTTAATGTTCATTTTCTTGGTTTACTTAAATCTTTTGAATTTGTGTTCCAATTTGTCAATCATTTGATACTATTGTGATCAGTTAGAATCATTATATAGTAGAATTTTTTTTTTTATAGTATAAAAATTTTCAAATGCCATACGAAAAGAAATTTTATGTGAATATTGTAATTTCGAATAAAATAAATGTAATGGTAAAAATTATTAAAATTATTATTTTACTGTATTATGCATGAAAACATTTATTATTTTCAACCATTTTTTTATTTGTTTGAAACAAGATTGGTCTTCTGACAAAAATAAATTCCTTTTTTTTTTCTTCAAATGTTTGTTTTTCGCTTATTTTTTTTCCTTCAGTTTAGAGCTTTCTTTATTTGATTTACTGTTTAATTTGGCAAGCTTTTTATTAACTAACAAAGCTTAATTTTTAGCAAGTTCTTATAAACATTTAACAATTTTAAGATATATATTTCGCGATACACGATGTTTGTATATATTTATTTTAATTTTAATTTTATTTAAAAATATATATGCGAAATTATATTTGAAAAGAAAATGCCTTTCCCATTTTGTAAGTGTAATTCAGCTAATTACACTTACAAAATTTTGCAAAAATATTTATAAATTATTAAATTACAATTTAAAAATATATATTATATTATATGTTCAAAATTTTTCCATTTTTGTTATCTACTTTTACAGATATTGAATTTATAGAAAATTTTAGAACGTATTTAAAATGTAGGCAATAAATGCTATAACGATGTATAAAAATGTGTTCATATTTTGAATTTAATAATTAGTTCCAGTTAATTATTTAATCAATCCTCATCTGCTTTTGTAAATAAACAAAACTATCACAATATCTTATTCATTATAAAAGGAATTTTCTTGGACTTGCAGCGCCGTCTATATTCAGTAAAATAACTATTTTTAATGTGAGAGATTAAAATTTAAATTATCTAAATTCAAATATTAATATTCGATGAATTTAATTTTTTTCTTCCTCTCAATTATATGTTTCTAAAATTTTTTACACTTTACGTGTACATTATTTAAAGTGGAAATATGACAAATTTACCGAAAACGTTTTGTCATATTAAATTCAAATGATAATTAGATTTAAGCAATTTTCTAAAATATGTTTATAACACATTATAATTAATGATAAATATTTGAATTTATAAAAATAATATACGTTTTTAAAATTAAAATATATTCATTTAGAAATAATAATAGTTTATAAATTTTGAAAAAAAGTCTGCTCAACCTTCACTATTATTAATTTAAAATAATTAAAATTTTTAAATTATTTTAATCAGAGATAATTAAAAATCGGTATTAGTTTACTGTTCATTCATTTTTATTCAGTTAAATGATTTAATAAGCTTTATACGACAGCTATGAAATATGATAAGCATTTATCATATAAAAATGTATTGTTTTAAAAATATAAATTAATATTTTCTTTTGATAAAATCTATATTACTATTATGTTCTTGAAGTAAAAAAATTCAAAAAACCGAATTTTAGTTGAAATAATATAAATAGTTATAAATATTTCTAAAACTACTAATGGGAAGGCATATTTTTTACAAAAGTATTTTAACCAGAATGTGATTTCAAATTATTTCTGCCCCATTCTTATCTTCTGTATAAAACCATTCACATTAAAGGGAACTATATATGTCTTCTTCTACTTCTTCAGGCAGCAGCCTGACTGCCAAGCGGCTAGCACTCAGACCTTTTATAACACAGGCTTCAGGTTCAAATCCTGGCGGTGGCATGGATGTTTGTTAGTGGTCAAAATCTACTTTAAGCAAATTGCTGTAGGTATCGGTCTGTTTAGGCCTCAGCACAAGAGTACCGTAGAGCGACAAACCAAACACAATCTTCTTCTTCATTGGCTCAACGGCCCCATGGTGGGACAAGGCCGTCTGCTTACTGACAGATTTCTAGTCAGGAGAAGTTTTTCTCATTACGGGTACGGGGACGTCCGTTAGCTTTTTCTCCATAGCACGCATGCTCATAGGAAATTGCGCATGCGTATCTGTAATAACGTTTCATATGAGCATGCGGGCTAGGAGAAAAGCTAACGGACGTCTAAAATACGGTATGCAAAAACTCTCTATTATTAAAAATTTTTAGGTTACATTAATAAGATCACGGTCTATTTGCCAGTTGCATTAGAAAAAAAAAAGGTTAGATTAACATCAAAGGAGCATAGTTGTTGGTAATTTTAGCATAATTGTACTCCTTACCATAATTGAACCCCCCCCTCGCATCGCTTGTGATGTCTGTAAAAACATGCATAAGTAGAAAATGAAAATAATAATAATTAAAAAGTCTGGAAATTGGCAAGTGAAAAAATGACGCAAAGATAAAAATGGCAAATGAAGTCTGATAAGGAAATTGAGAATTGTTTATTAGAGATTTTTGTTGGTTATTTAATTATTTTGAGATATTAATTTTTAAAAAATATTAACAATTCTTTCTCTAACGAAATGTTAGTTTTATGCATATTTATTCATTTCCCGTATTATTTATTTCCATTTCATGATACTAGTTAAAACTCTAATAAATTGTTATGAAATTGAATACAATATGCTTGTGAATGAAATACTGAATAAAATATGCTTGCTAAAAATATACCGCTTTACTTCGTGTGGTGAAAACATGCAGTGAACGCTTAGAAATAGTGCAGTAAAACATATACATCACTGTGACAAAGTTAACGACTACAATGCACTTATAAAAGATCCCTAAGTCCCTGAATTTTTCTTTTAAACTTCATTTCTGCTGGGTAAAAGTACCTCGAACACTAAGTAACATAGTCCACAGAATGCACCCTCCTGTACTCCCAAAATGACATGTCTTAATCCTAATAGCCCAGCCCATGTATCATGCCCGCTGTCGAATGAGACAGCGTTTCCAACATCCCTAAGAAATGTGTTTCAACGGGAGATCGTTCATAATGTCTCGCTACTAGAGGTGAAATGTGGCTTCTAAAACCGACATGGTATCCCCCTTTCCCGCTTTCTTTTTTTGTTTATAGGACAGCGCGGGAATGACAGACCGGGCGCCCTGTTGGCGACCCATATTTCACACCACTACAATCTCGTCGCCAAATCTGGCTTATTAAAACGGGTTAGATAAATTAACGTCATAAATTGCTTAGTCAAATCCGGCAACCTCCATAAATCGCAGGCTTATTTGAAAAGGAGGGTGAAGGGAACTAGCGGGCTGTAAGTGTCCTGCCTTTGCCTTAGCGGGGTAGAGGAGCCAGAATCGTATTTTTCATTAAGAGATCGGTTGGAGTTGAAAATTTTCAAGATGTTATAGCAAGCAGTTTCGGTTTTGTTTATGGTACCTTAAGTTTATTTGTCACTTTGCTGTAAGACATTTTCAGCAAGTGTTCCCTGCAGGATTTTTGCGTTCAAACTTCTTAAAACTTATATGTGAGGAAGATTTAATTTATGGCTTACTATGAAGGTACTCTTGAAAAAATAATTTAGTCAATAGAATTTGGTTAAACCATCTAATTCATGGTGACATCTAATTCTTATCTTTGCTACAAAATGTAAAAAAAAAAAAAAAAAAAAAAACTATAAGTGCCCCTAAATGAAACAATATTTTAATATTATTTTCAAAAATTAAGAAAAATTGAATAAAATTTATAATAAATGTTCTTTTTTTAATGTTAAAATTTATCCCTTGACATTCATTTACTGCCGATTAGATATTAACGAACACTTTCAGTCTTTTTTTTTTTGACGAACACTTTCAATCTATATGTATTGAGAATGTCAGATGTAGTTAGAAAATATGCAAAAGATCCTTTTTTTTGTTTCATTTAAATAAGAGATATTATTTTCTGCATAAAATATCTACTAAAGTTTTAAAAAGTTATTGAATTAAACTTAATGGATTTTTTATCGAATATATACAATAATATATAGTATATTTATTGTAGTATATTTCAATAATAATATACTAGGTCTCCCTGATCCCCATTTAATATATATATATATATATATATATATATATAATAATAATTGGAGATGTAGGAGACCTAGTAGCTAGAAATACAGAGATCTTGCGATCATGGAGATCTAGTAGCAGCAAACTCTTTCTGTCTATGTGTATTGAGAATATCAGGCGTAATTAGAAGAAAATGGACAAAAATTCTTTTTTAATTCAAATGAAATATATTATCTTCTGCATAAAATATAGACCTATATACTCGTAGCAGATAATCAGATAGCCTGCATAGACCTAGTAGCAAGCAGTACAGACTGCGAAGTCTCTCTCTCTCTCTCTCTGTCTGTGTGTATTGTGTATGTAATTAGAAGATAATCTGATTAATTCCTTTTTTTTTTTACTTAAATGAGAGATATTGTTTTCTGCATAAAATACATACTGCAGTTTTAAACAACATCATTGGATGAAACTTAACAGATTTTCCATCGACCTGATATATTCCAAGGAACACATAATCGGAGAACCAAGTAGCAAGTTATTCAAAATACAAATTATAGATTACATGTATTTAAGATATCAATACCAGTTTTAGAATGCAATATGTATTTTTCAAATTTTATTTGTTTGAATTTGAAAAGGCAGTTATATTTTAGAACATTTCCTTTTATTTTCCATACAAAAATATGTTATGTAACATTTATTGCTAAATCTTTATGCTTTATGCTTTTATGTTTTATGTTTTAAGTTTTTTTTAGTTTTCATTATCAAAATATCATTTTTTAGATAAAAGGTGATAAACACGGAAATTTTTTTCTGCATTTGGAAGTCACTACAGCTCTTTTCATCTACAATAAAGAATGAAAATAATACCATGAGATATCTTTCTTTATAAAAATTTGAGTTTTACAATTGCTTATATTGAAAAATAATTTATACGAACAAATAGTTATATAATCATTTATGTAGCAAAATTTTTTATATTTTACAACAATTTATGTTAGACAAATGAAATGTTATGTTTTATTTTAATACCGATCTAAAAGAGATATTAGGTGAATGATTTTATGGAATAATACGCAAGAAAAAGATTTCTAAATATATTCAAATATAAACAATGTTTCGATAATGTTCGATTTTAATACTAACAATTATCTAAACAATGCTTCGATATTTTAATGCTAGCAATTCTAAACAATGCTTCGATAATTTAATACTAAAAATTCTAAACAATGCTTCTATAATAAAAGTGGCAGTATTAAGCAACAAATCATTGAAAATTTAATAATCTCAGAGATTTACTTAACCAGACCTGCTTTTATTATTTAATACATTTTTTATAAATAAATTATTAGAATAATTGTAATTCAAAATAAGTTAAAGTTAATTAATCTTCAAATTAAGGAATTATCCATTAAAGGCCATTAAAGATATTGGCTACACAATTTATAAAATATAGAAATTTACAAGAAATTTTCGAAGGATTATCAAAAGGCAAAAACTTTTATAAATATTTTTCGGCTACTATTTTCAGATTCATCATAATTCAGAAATATATCTATATATAACTTATTCAGAATTAGGAAATAAATACTCAATATTTTATTTTGTTTTATTTTACAGCAATTGGAATAAACATTATTACAATAAAAATCAATTTGCTTATCCTTAGGACTATTTATCCAAAATAAAAAATAACAAAAGATGGTGAATTAGCAAATTAAAGAAGAAAAATAAAAAAATATAAACTTATTCCAAAGAAAAATTTTCCACGCAAACAAACGAACGCAAATTCAGAACAAAAGTAAAAATTTTGAACATCAGTAACAGAAATGAAACAAAATGGCGGGCTATATACCTTGTTGCCACCATCAATCTTGAAACTTCATTTTTTAAAAAAGCGAATCGTTAGCAAAAACTTGCAAGCAGGATCATTTCAGAATTCCCTGCAGAGCAGGAAAACAGTGTTTAGCTCAAATTTAATTAATTATAGGTTTATTGATTTCTTTGTTCTTCATCGGAGAGTCAGTAAACAGGGAGTGAAAATGACAATAAAAGTATCTTTTATTATCCTGGCGAGTGATACGTCTGGGAATCCTAGACAAATTTATTGCAGAAAAGTTGCGCAAACAAAATCGGTGACACCTGATTATTTGTAAGAGTAGAATGAAGAGTTTTATTTGAAGGATGAGAATTTAATTTCCTTTTACTGAATTTAGTTTTATGTAAATTTGGAAACTCATTTCCGTTTGATTTGTTCTCAGACATAAAATAAAATGAATTATATGGAATGAAAAAATTAGAAAGCCAACAGTAGTGAAATATTTTTTATTTAAAAAGAGCAGTAACTTAATATTTATTTAGGTGCGATAATATAAAAAATAGTTTTCTTAGAACAATTACGTGATTTAAATTATTATTTTATTGAATTTTATTATTATTATTTTTTGATGGCTTTTTATTTATTTATTATATTCTATTATTTATATATTTTTATTTTATTTTTTTTTAATTGATGAAAAATTAATTTAAATTTTTAACAATATACTATTTGAAAAGTAAACATATTAAAATTAAAAATAAATTTACATAAAAGAAATTATTTCGTTCTTTAAATGTAAACGTTTATTTTACATATTTTATTACTTAATTTTGTATATTGCTTATAATTAATATTGTTGCAAACTTACTTTTAACGTATTGTTGCAAACGTAGTGACTTTAAATAAATTACAACAAAGATAATGTCTAACAATTTAAGT
Source organism: Caerostris extrusa (assembly GCA_021605095.1). Taxonomy (NCBI): domain Eukaryota; kingdom Metazoa; phylum Arthropoda; class Arachnida; order Araneae; family Araneidae; genus Caerostris; species Caerostris extrusa. The sequence goes on along the minus strand of BPLR01010502.1, from coordinate 14,963 downwards.
TGCAACATCTAAGGAAATCCATATCAGTTTTCGTCTAGCATCTTCTTCATTGACGCAACAGCCCCATGATAGGAAAAGCCGTCTGCCTCCTAACAGGATATTTTTTTTTAATTTTTCTTGGAAGTATTGTCAGGTCTACAGTCATATTATACCGGGGCCTACTATTTAAAGTGGATTTCGAAACACTACAAACATCCATGCCACTGCTGGATTCAAACCTGAAATCTGTGGTACCAAATGCCAGAGTTCTAGCCAATTGGCAATCACGCCGCATGTGGCTGTTAAGCTCATAATTTAAGAATGATTTGCATTCTATATACCTATAATTTATATTTTTATTGGACATCAGTGCACCGCTTATGTGTGTGCAACAACTAACCCACCAATTTCGTATGAGCTCCACGGGATTTTTTGGGATTATTACCTTGCACTTGTGCAACCCTCCTCCCCGGAAAACCCCACCCAAATTATCAAGAGACTCTTTACACATGTTCCACAAATCCTCGTCGATTCTTCTCCTGTCTGAAAGCAGCGATGGCAATTGACACTGCCAGCGAATTCGAACAAAAGCCCTTCTATCTGCCAGTGCACAACTGGCCATGAATCAGAGTCTATAATGATATTGCCAATTTGTCTAGCATCAATTTTACAAAGAAGGTTGAAATACTAAAAACGAATACTTTAAGGCCTGTTTTTAGAAAAATAATAGTACCTCTTTTTAAATTTCATTTCTAATGTATTTCAGAAACTTTTGAGTTCTTGAAATTTTTCATAAAATACCTGGTGACATGAATATAAAGATCGCAGACTTGTAAAATAAAAATCCTTCGAAACATACTTCGCTTTCTGCATAAACATACGCAGAAAATATACTCTTAAAAATGATAAATGCTAATGAAGAAAAGCCTCCTATTTATCCGCCGAGACTACATTTTCAAGAAAACTCAAAATTTCTTTACAACTTTTACACCAACAGGACTGGACAGACGGGAAAGTTACTTCCCATGTCAATGCCGTCACCCTTTGGGACACACCTCTGAATGCATCACAGCAAACCAGAGTTCTTTCTTCAAACAAAAATTCATTTTTCCCCAGAGGGAAAAAAGTAGGGAAAATTTCATCAAAAACTCTAACTGTATCTGTGACAAATATAAATATATACTTTCACGCTTCCTATGCTCTATATAAAAAAATTCTCTGTAAAATGCACTAAAAATCCAGCCTACGCCTTGACGAAATTCACAGAAGATTCGTAAAAATACTTTTTTTTTACTTTTTCTTCTTTTTTACTACAGCTGTAATGTAAGTTTTCCTGCTGAAAGGTTTTTACCTTTTTCAATTGCAGAGTGCTGACGTTTTGCAAAAGTTGGAATATGGAAAAAAATATTGCAGTTCTATTGAGTCGGATGATCCCTGTGCCATAAAATCAACATGGAGGCGCTGAGACCTTAAATCACGTTCTCGGCTTGCGTGGAATTCTACATAAGCTATCTATAAACCTGTCTGATTAAACATCGAAGATCTAGACTGGTAAATATAGACTTGCTTTGATATCCAGTTGCTATGGTAACCGTCATTCAAGTAACGGCTATTTCAATCTCTTGAGATATTTTCCAATATAAGTCCTGAATCTATAAGCACTCATAGTTGCAATATTAAATTGATTCGTTCTATATAATTACTGTTATATAAATAAACTATCTAATGCCTACTTAAAGATCTAGATTATAAATTGTACAATAATATGTTGCGAATGCATTAGGATTTAAATCAATAAAGAACGATATCGCAAACGCGCGAAAATTACCCACATTTAAATAACTGCAAATGTATTGAATTTTTAAGCGTACTAGTACTTCGTATAGTATTTGGACAGAACTTTTATAATTTTATAAGATTAAAAAGCACTAAAATTCGAAGAACTGACATAAATTTCTATTTCAATTTCCTTAAAATGTTTTAAAACATATTTAATAATTTTATTTCAATTATAGCCAAAAAAATTCTAGTAGAAAGGTCAATAGAAATTGTGAAACTTTAAAAACAAAAATTGACATGCTAGATTCCAAAAGGTTTTCCATGCTATTTTTTTTTTTATCATTATATATTTAATTTTAGGTCTCAAAGTCTAACAACGATATGCTTAAAGAAATTATCAAGCTCTTTTCGTAGCTTTAATCAGAAGACATCGTGTTTTGAATCTGTAACAATTTTCTGAAATTTTAATTTTCAACTGCTTTTTTTTTACCAGGGTATGTTTACATATTTTATTAGTACAAAATATATCATGCTGTAATTGAACATATATGTATCCAAATTGACATGATATAAATGGTTATTTAATGAAAATATTTCGGAATAAATTTCATCTATAAATGTTAATTTAAGTCACATGAATGATGAATATTTGTAGAACTAAAAATATGTGTCTTGTTTTTAATGCCGATTTTAGATGAACATCAAATAAAAATCATTTCACTTTATATATGTCATTTTCTTTTATAATGTTATTATAAAAATTTGAAAACTATTTAGAACTATATTAGTATTGTAAAAAATAAATATTATAATGATTTGAAAACGTTATTCCTATTATGAAAGGAAAATTTGAAAACAATTTTGAAATATATTAGCATTGTTCAAATAAATATTATAATAATTTGAAAACGATATTCGTATCAAAAATTTGAAAATGATTTAGAAATATATTAGCATAGTTCAAATAAATATTATAAATATTTGAAAACGATTTACAAATTTATTAATATTGTTCAAATAAATATTATAAAAATAATATATAGGATTGTTCAAATAAAAATCTTTTCTATCTTTAAAATAGGAAATACTTTCAAAGTTGTAAACTATTGTTACTCATCTGAAAATTTAATATATATATATATATATTTCAAGATAAACTTTTTTTTATGCGACCTCCTTTTATACCGTCCTTTTCCTTGTGCGATCATTCTATAAAAAAATTCTGGAGATACAGTTACAGTTATCGGAACTTCAAACTTTTAACAATCCAACTCTCTGCTTAGAAAGAAAATGGCACAGCTATCGAGAGGTCTTTTCTCCCGTAACGAGTAGTCAGATCGTAGGAAGACCTGAAAGTATTCCCTTTTCTTCTTGTGTAATAGGCAAAAAAGAAAATTGTTTCAGAATATTGTTGACATTTATATTTTGTAGATCTAAATTGAAACTCCAGTGTTTTATTCATCTTTGAAAATCACATTCTACTATCTTAGAAAAACCATAAGCAATGGAAAAAAATAATTGCTGTTATTATACATTTAATTATTTTTATAAAAATGTAGATCAATTACAGCATCCTTATTATTTAAAATAATTTGAATACAATTCAATAATTATGTATTTTAATTTATTCATGAAAACATTTCAAGAGATAAAAATGTACAGAAGGTTTTATTCCTAAAAATTACCGCCTTAAAAATATTGTTTGAGAAAAAAAATTATGCTAAAATAATTTGGCAAACAATATTTCAGAATCACATTAAATATTTATCAGGATTAAAAAATGTAGTATTACATAAATAAAAAGAAAGCTGAAAATTATAAACTATAAAATTTAAAAAAAATTATAAAATTTAAAAATATATAAAATAAGCACTAATTGTATAATAATATTGGAAAAAATAATACTGATATTTCCCAATTCTCCATCATCTTTATGTCATTAATAACTATAATAATAACATTAGGGAATAACGATTAATGATTATATATATATATATATATATATATATATGTGTGTGTGTCCCTATATATATGGCACTTCATTTGAAGCATATCATCCCATTATGCCGGCAAATTTTGAATTTTTCTCTAACGGATTAGGGTTGTCAGCAATACGCTCAACGCTCTACAGTCATACTTCAAACTTTATTCACAGTAATGCGGAACCCAATGTTTCAAAGTGGATTCCAGAACAAACATCCGTCCTTTATAGATTTTCAGTACAAACATCCATGGCATCAGGGACTCGACCCTGAACCCCGAAAACCACTCTTCCATCAGGTCCCTCGAGTGTTGGTGCATGGCACACCTTGGTTGCATGAAGCATCCGGTAAAGATAGCTTTTATCTACATCAGTGTTGAGATAAGCATTAAAAGCGGTAAAGACAATAAGTTACTTATATATATTGATATCATATTAATATATAAAGAAATAAAAGTAAGAGTCATATAGCGTTCTGAAATAATCTAAACAATTTTTTTTAAATTTATTTATTTATATTTAATTTATAAACATATAAAAACAAAAATAATTAAGAAGCAGAGATTTAAGGAAAGTTTCGAGATAAATACAAGTAAACTGCAAAAGAAATAATCTAAAAAAAGAAAATAGAAGTGGCACGTAAGGAGAAATGGTTGCGTAAACGTATTGGTTAAAATAAGGCGGGATACAGAAGTTCAAGGTCAGGGCCGATGAGGGGTGACAGACCTATATATAGCTGAAATGTCAGAGTGATTCTTTGAGGTCAGGATAATGATACGAATCCCTTAGTCACCAACCTTCTTGAATCTAGGGTAAATCCCAAAATTTTCCGTTGGGTTACTCGCCCAATATTGTGGTAGTTAAATATGAATACGGTAGTTTCAATGTTATCAGAACTTTCCTTCATGCAACCTTGATAACATTAAATTTGCCATATCTCTGACTATTCAAAAACAATAATACGCTTTTTCGGTACTATACTGCACAAAATATTAGAAATTCCGCTGTACTATAAACTTTCAAAACTCCAAAGCTTCTAAAAATATTTTTAAAACTTCTCAGCCGAAAACGAAAACTAAAAAATATGAATGTTTTCATTTCTTTTAAACGAAATACTTCATCCTCATCATATGTGTACTTAAACGCAAATTCCATAAATTCCCTCACATAGCAGAGCTCACGGACTCGGAGAAAGTTTAATTCATTTACTTAAAGCATGCTCCTACGAGAAACAAATATGTTTACCTCCCAGAAAAAAAAAAAATGGCGCTCTTTTAATGGAATTATTGTTCGGAAACGTGACGTATTAATACATTAGATGGCGTTTATCAAGAGCTTAACTTGACAATTACCACTCGTCCTATGCTAGAATAAATCCTGAATATTTAATTTTGCCTGGTACTTGGTTACACTAGGGCTGTAAAGCCTAGAGGTGCAATGTCTCTCCTTCCCAGCTTCAGATGTTACCCGTGTGTATTTCTAGACTTTCCCCTCTAAGAAATTTAACTCGAATTACTCCAATTTATGATTACATAAACAGCAGCCAAGTGTTCCGATAACAATGTTTGCGTTCTTTATTTTTTTTTTTAATTACTACACATTTTCCTCTTAGAAAAGCGTAAAACATTATAAAATTATCACGAAATAAAGATAAAATGATTATTTTTTTTTTTAAAAATGAGAATGATAACACAATTATGTCAGAAAAGGACACTATCTTGCCTAATTTGTAAGGTAGTAGAACGCCGTTATTGGATTAGTTTTTATTACGTTTTTTCCCTTTTTTCCCCAAAGGGAAGTTTGTTTTCCTTCGAAGGTAATATGCAATTAAGTTTAGTTGTTTTTTGACAGCTTTTTTTTTTATATCTTTTATCTCTTTTATGGGACAAATTCACACCGAATGGAAATTAATCGAATTTTACGATGTAGATATAAGTAATCATAATCGATGAAAGAACAGTTTTTGTGATGCAATTTCCATGGCTTCGAATAGTAATCAAAAAGATATTTGAATGTTTCTTTTTGATAATTTGTATCCTGCAAGATAGGAGTGACGTATGTTAGGACATTTCTTCAAAATAATTTGATTAGACGGAAATTTAAAAATGTAAGTATTAACTACTGATTTATCAAGGAAATACAAAATGTATTTCATTTTGTGACATTTGTCACCGTAAATTAATACGAACATTAATTATTAAATTTAATTATTACAATGAATAATTGACTATTGTTTTTGAAACATAAAATAAAGCCATCATGTCTAGGGAATTTTATAAAAATGCAAGAAATATAAATTTGAAAAATGTTATAAAAATATTAGATATTTTTTGTCTTAATTTTATTGAATACGAATTAAAAACAAAGGTGAATTAAAAAAAACATTTGTGACTTAATACATTTTCTAATTTTTAGATGTTTTTAATTGAAATTTACTAATCAACTCATTTTTGATACTTTACCTGACAACTAAGTGAAGTGTTAGTTTGAATGTTAAATTTAATAATCCATTATAGTAAAATTAACTACTGCAGTAAAAAATTGTGTTTTATTATTTACTGTTTAAACTTTCTCAAAACCATGGATTATAACAATTTATCAGAAGTGAAAAAAAATTCACTTTAGTTATTTTTTACGAATTCAGATACATTTGATCCGATGTCATTTGGCACTAAAACGGCAGACAAGTTTTAACTCATTTTGGAATAACCCGCAACATTACAACCACGGTTTTGTATCAAGCATTTTGAAGAATAATTCTGACATTTCCAATTTCTTGAGCAAAAACAAAGCTGAAACTATGGAATTATAACAATTTATAAGAAATGAATAATCCTGCAACATTACAACATGGTTTTCAATCACAAATTTGGACAAATAATTCAGAGATCTTCGATTTCTTAAGCAAAAACAAGGAGCATTTCGGAGAATTAATCTATCCTCTTTCTCTGTCAAAAACGCCAACAAAGCTCTGAATTTTGAACTAGGTTCCTCACAAAAGTGTTCTGACCTACATTTATATCGAAGAAAAATTAAATTAAAAGTTTGGATTAATTTTTGATTTATCTATTTTATTTATTTATTTATTTTTTATCATTTATACATAAAGTCATGGATAATGTTTTGGACAGATAGGGCTCGTGCCTTTCTTGACCACTTTCAATTTCGGAAAATTTTTTATTTGCCATCTGTAATTTTGTTTTTAAATTTCTTTCACAAACTTTTTATATACATAATATTTTAAAATTCTTTATTAAATACTTATATACATGATATTCATTTAAATTTCTTTCGAGAGTTAATAATTATATAAATAAATAATATAAAATTGTTTTAAAGAATCTTCTAGTGAAAGTAAAATAACAATTTAATTTTAATTAAATTTAATTTTATTCAAAATAATTTATTTAAATCATATAATAATCCTCTATTACCACCCTAAAAACTATCAATTGCACAGCTACAACTAATTCTCAAAAAGCCGAAATTTTGGCAGACTGCTTTCGAGAGCAGTTTCAGGAAAATAACATTAATGATCCTCAGAATACTAAAGCTGTTTATGACTCTATCTCTAACTTTTAACTCCATCCATTTTGCTCCAAAAATTGTTAATACTAAAGCTTCTACTATTATCGATTTCATCAGTGACTTAAAGATTAACAAAACCCCTGGTATGGATACTATTACAAATAAGATGCTGAAAAATCTTCCTTTAAAAGCTATTTTTAAAATTTGCCAAATTGCTGACGCTGCCATTCATTATTCTTATTTTCCCTGATTGTTGGAAAAGAGCTCGAATTTTGCCCATTCATAAGAAAGGTAAAGATCCAACTTCCCCTACTAGCTACAGGCCCATTTCTCTTCTTTCTTCATTAAGCAAATTAATAGAGAAGGTCATTTTGACTTATCTAAAAAATGAAACTAAACAAAAAAAAATCTTCTCATTCCCCAGCGATTTGGCTTTACTGAAAAATTATCTACAAACGCATCAACTACTTAATCTAACTGAAACTGTTTCCGAGGGATTTTCCTGGAAATTAGATACTGCTGTGGTTTTCCTTGATGTAGCAAAGGCATTTGATAGAGTTTGGGCAATGGGTTAATCCATAAGGTAATTATTTTCAACTTTTCTCCTTTTCTTATTAAAATTATTCAAAATTATCTTGCTAATAGAACTTTTGTGGTCTCCATTGGTAACACAGATTCTTCTGTTCAAAAATTCAGGCTGGTGTTCCCCAAGGTTCAATACTTGGACCATTTCTCTACAATCTTTACGTTAATGATATTCCGCAAATTTATAATGTGAAAATCAGTCTTTTGCAGATGATACAGCACTCCTCACTCAAGGTCGTAAACATTTTATCATTAGTAAAAACCTTCAGAATTATATTAATCATCTTGAACAATGGCTTATAAAATGGAAAATTCAATTAAACGTTGAGAAAACCGAAGCAGTACTATTCACGCGTAAAAGGGTTCTTAATACTCCTTCTATCAAAATTTATAATAATCCTATTAATTGGGCTGGCAAACTAAATATTTGGGTGTAATATTAGATCGTAAATTAAATTATGCTCCTCACATTAACTATCTTATGGATAAATTTAATAGATGCATTCGTGTACTGTATCCACTCATTTGCAGGAATTCTACTATGTCCTTGGAAAATAAGAAGCTCATTTATCTTGATTACTTGCGTCCAATACTTGCATATGCGAGTCCTATTTGGGGATCTACTGATCCGTCGAATTTTGAGATCATACAAAGACTTGAAAATAAAATCCTACGAATGGTTTTTTCCGAAATGAGGATATCAGACATGCTCTTTCCCTCCCAAGTTTTAAACAATTTGTGTATAAAACTGCAAAAAAATTTTATAATTCCATTCCAAATATTAACAATTCCGTTTTGAATGGTCTAAGAAACTATGTTTACGACATTTCTGATTTTAAAAGACCTCGCGCTGTTCTGAATATTATTCATTAACGTTCCGATATCCTCCTTTCCGAATGACCGTGCAGTTTCTCCGCTGAGTCACAATTTCCCCTCAATCGTTATTGTTTGTTTCTTTTTTGTTTATCTTTTTTATTACCTACTTGAAATTATAATAATAATATAAAAAAAAAAAATATATATGCAGAAATTTTTATTTTATTTTTTTATTTATTTTTGATTATTATTATTTTTTTTTTTTTATTATTTTATTTTTTTATTTATTTATTAATTAATAAAAATTTCGAATAATTAATTTTTATAATAAATTAATAATATACTTATATTGCTTTTTTCTATCTAATCAATGGGCTTAAAGCTTAAAAAATTCTCTTCACTCACAAAGCAGGAGATAGAGGTTGCTAAGCAACCAAGGTTCTCCATTAATCCAGCAAATCGTCGTCGTAAATCATATAATTAAATAATGTAAAATTGTTCTAAAAGATCGTCTGGCGAAATCAAAGACAATGTTTTCAAAGTGAAACTGAGATTTTTCAAAAAAAGAAAATCGTTTGGAATTCTATAGTTTTTATATTTTTTTTAAGATGTCTGTTATGCGGTTTGTTGTTGCATTAAATTCTTAATTTTACGGGTAACGCTCCAACCGATTGTATTTTCATTTCCTTTCTTTTATTTTATTCATTAAATTTATTTAAATCACAACAAAATATTTTAATACCCCAAAATATAATCTTTTATTTATAAGAAATGATTTTCGAAAGTAATAAAAATAATGACGTAAAAAAAATTCATCTAATGAAAGTAAAGACAATTTTATTTCAAAGTGAAAATGATATTTAAAAAAAAAAAAAAAATAGTAAAACGTTTAGGAATTCTGTAGTTTTTATTTTTTTAAGATTGCTATGCGTTTGGCTGTTATGCATTTTGTACTTATAATAAATTCTAAATTTTAAATGTAATCTGTATATCGGCAAAGCCGATCATTTTTTATTTTATTTTGCACGTATTAAATTTATTTAAAACACTTCAAAATATTTTAATACCACAAAACGTAATCGATTATTTATAAGAAATGATTTTCTTTTATAAATTTCGGGCTTTTGCAATTACTATCTGAAATTCGAATCTATGCAATTACTATCTGAGATTCGAATCCCTTATGGACTCTACTGCAGTAGCTGGGTTCAGGCTCTCTGAAATTTTGGGATTTTGCACGTATGCAATTACTATCTGAGATTCGAATCCATTTAAGGGCTCTACTGCAGTCGCTGTTTCTAGAAATTTCGGGATTTTGCACGTATGCAATTACTATCTGAGATTCGAATCCACTTATGGGCTCTACTGCAGTCGCTGTTTCTTTACTAAATTTCGGGATTCTGCACGTATGCAATTACTATCTGAGATTCAAATCCACTTAAAGGCTCTACAGCAGTCGCTGTTTTCTAGAAATTTCGGGATTCTGCACGTATGCAATTACTGTCTGAGATTCGAATCCATTAACGCTTTACTACAGTCGCTGTTTTCAGACATGACGAGATTTTGCACGTATGTAATTACTATCTGAGATTATTATCCACTTAGAGGCTCTACTGCAGTCGCTGTTTCCAGAAATTTCGGGATTTTGTACGTATGTGTAATCCGGGATAAATGGCCGAATGATTATTTGAGGTCTGAGGAAAATGGTGCTAATCCCCTAATAATCACCCTATAAGAATGGTGTGTGAGTAGAAGATGTGAATAAGATTTTGGCATGTTTTATTCGCATGGTAATTTATGGTAACTAAATATGAATGGGTAGTTTCAATGATATTCCGACTTTCATTTCTGCAACCCGGATAACATTAAATTTTCCACATCACTGCCTATCATTTAAAAAAAGTAACTCACTTTTTCACAATTATGCTACACAAAATATTTGAAATTACGCACTAATGTAAACTTACAAAATTCCAAAAGTTTCTAGAAACTCTTTTAGAAATTAACACCCGAAAACGAAAACCAGAAAAATAAGAATGTTTTCATTTCTTTTAAACGAAATACTTCATCATCATCGTCTGTGTACTTAAACGCAAATTCCATAAATTCCCTCACATAACAGAGCTCACTGGCTGGGAGAAAGTTTAATTAATTTACTTAACGCATGCTCCTGCAAGAAGCACATATGTTTACCACCCAGAGAAAAAAAATGGCACTCTTTTAATGGAATTATTGTTAGGAAACGTGACGTATTAATACATAGGATGGCGTTTATCAAGAGCTTAACTCGACAATTACCTCTCGTCCTATGCTAGAATAAATCCTGAATATTTAATTTTGCCTGGTACTTGGTTACACTAGGGCGATAATAGCTCTAGAGGTGCAATGTCTCTCCTTCCCAGCTTAAGATGTTACCCGTGTGAATTTCTTGACTTTCCCTCTAAGAAATTTAACTCGAATTACTCTTATTTATGATAACAAAAACAGCAGCAAAGTATTCCGATAACAATGTTTGCGTTTTTGATTATTTTTTTTAATTACTACACATTTTCCTCCTAGAAAGGCATAAAACATTATAAAATTATCACGAAATAAAGATAAAAAGATTATTTTTTTTTAAAATTGCGAACGATAACACAATTATGTCAGAAAATGACACTATCTTGCCTAATTTGTAGGGTGGTAGAACGCCGTTATTGGATTAGTTTTTATTGTTTGTTTTTCCCCCAAAGGAAAGTTTATTTTCCCTCGAAGTTAATATTCAATTAAGCTTAGTTGTTTTCTGACAGCAGTTTTTATATCTTTTATCGCTTTTATGTGACAATTTCGCACTGAATGGAAATTAATCGAATTTTTGCGATGAAGATATAAGTAATCTTAAACGATTGGAGGACAGTTTGGTGGTGCAATTTCCAGAGCTTCTGAAAAGCAATCAAAAGGATATTTGAATTTTTTTATATATAATTTGAATCCTGCAGGATAAGAGTGATGTGTTTTAGGACATTTCGACGAAATAATTTGATTAGACGAAAAGTTAAAAATGTTATGAATAACTACTGATTTATCAAGGGACATACATACGTAATGTATTTCATTTTAAGAGTTTTGTCGTCGTGGATTAATAGGAACATTAATTATTACCCCAATGATTTTTTTATTATTGTTTCATAAACATAAAATAAAGTCATCATGTCTTGGGAATTTAGCTAACAATACAACAAACATAAATAAAAAAAGGTTATAAAAATGTTAAATAGTTTTTCCGTAATTTTATTGAATTTCTGTTAGTTCATAAAAGAATGTTGAATTAATTTAACCAAAACAGTGGTGACTTACAACAATACATTTTCAAATATTTAGATGTGTTTATTTAAAATTTACTAATCCTCTCCTTTTTGAAAGTTTATTTTATTAAACGATGTGTTAGTTTTAATGTTAAATTTAACTATCTATTACGGTAAAATTAACGACTGCAATAAATAAAATGTATTTAATTATATACTGTGTAGACTTTCCCGGGGACATGAGTTTATATAACAATTGATAAGAAATGCAAAAAAATTAAACATCTGAATTTTTACGAATTTTATGAAATTTTATCTGACGTTATTTCATAAAATTCGTAAAAATTCAGATGTTTAATTTAGCACAAAAAAGGCGGATAGGTAACAAATTTTTCAATAACCTGCATCATTCAACCACTGTTTTCTTCCACAAATTGGAAAGAATAATACCGAGATGCGATTTCTTGAGCGAAAACAAAGCTGAAACCATGGAATTACAACAATTTATAAGAAATGTTAAAAATTACACTGCGGTTATTTTTAAGAATTATGTGAAATTTAATGTCCTCAAATTCTTACCTTTAGTGCAAAATCTTAAAAAAAAATACATGTGTCTGTAAATTTATAATAAATGTTATTTCTTTAATGTTAGAATATATTCTGTGAGATTCATTTACACTGAGCCATGAGTCGGGCAGAAGAATAATGAATAGTGATAATAATGATTAAATGTATATGTATATATATATACGCTGAAGTGACAAAAGTCATGGGATACCTCTTAATGTCGTGACGGCCCTCCTTTCGCCCGGCGAAGTGCAGCAACTCGACGTGGCATGGACTCAACAAGTCGTTGGAAGTCTTCTGCAGGAATATTGAGCCATGCTGTCTCGATAGACGTCCATAATTGTGAAAGCATTGATGGTGCAGGATTTTGGGCACGAACAGACCTCTCGATGATGTCCCATAAATGCTCGATGGGATTCATTTCGGGCGATCTAGGTGGCCAGATCATTCGTTGGAATTGTCCAGAATGTTCTTCAAACCAATCGCGAACAGTTGTGGCCCGGGGACATGGCGCATTGTCATCCATAAAAATCCCATCGTTGTTTGGGTACATGAAGTCCATGAATGGCTGCAAGTGATCTCCAAGTAGCTGAACATAAGCATTTCTAGTCAATGTTCGGTCCAGTCGCACCAGAGGACCAAGTCCATGCCATGAAAAAACAGCCCACACCATTACGGAGCCACCACCAGCTTGAAAAGTGCCTTGCTGACAGTTTGAGTACATGGCTTCGTGGGGTCTGCGCCACACTCGAACCCTACCATCAGCTCTTACCAACTGAAATCGTGACTCATCGGACCAGGCCACGGTTTTCCATTCATCTAGGGACCAACCGATATGCTCACGTGACCACGAGAGTCGCTGCAAGCGATGTCGTTCTGTCAGTAAAGGCACTCGAGTCGGTCTTCTGCTGGAATAGTCCAAGAAAGCCAAATTTATCCGCACAGTTCTAACAGACAAGTCACTTGTACGTCCCACATTGATTTCTGCGGTTATATGACGCAGTGTTGCTTGTCTGTTAGAATTTACGACTCTTTGTAGACGTCGCCGGTCTCGGTCGTTAAGTGCAGGCGGTCGACCACTGCGCTGTCCATGGTGGGATGTTATGCCTAAAATTTCATACTCTCGGCACACTCTTGACACAGTGGATCTGGGAATGTTGAATTCCCTAACGATTTCCGAAATGGCATGACCCATGCGTCTAGCTCCAACTAACATTCCGCGTTCAAAGTCTGTTAATTCCCGTCGTGCGGTCATCATCACGTCAAAACCTCTTCACATGAATAACTTGAACAGAAATGAAAGCTCTGCGAAAGCACTGCGCATTTATACCTGTTCTACGCGATGCTACTGCCATTTGAAAATTTGCATATTGCTATCCCATGACTTTTGTCACTTTAGTGTATATTGCTGAAACGGTAGAAGGGTTCTTTGAGGTCAGGATCACGAGAATAGTAAGAATGGTATATTGCCCTAGTCACCAATGTCCGTTAAAGTATCTAGAGTGGAGAATGCCAACCCCTACGATTCTGCTATTGGGTTATGCGCCCAATATTGTGGTAGCTAAATTTAATTCGGGGCTTTCAATGTCAAGTAGACTTCCCTTCGAGCAACCTGGATAACAATGAATTTGCTACATCTCTGCCGTTCTTAGTAATGAAAGGTAAAAATTCAAAGAGCCCGTCATTCAAAAAATAATAACACGCTTTTTCCCTACTATACTACTTCTTTATTGGTGCTATAGCCCCATAGCTCACTATGGGGCACCAAGGCCATCTGACTACTGGCATATTTCGAGACAGGATATGGTTTTCCTTTTTTAAGGAGTAGGATAGTAAGCTCTGTGCCTAATACTCTACAATCATATTAGAACCTTGGAGTCTGATGGTCGAGTGGCTAGCGCTCTGCGCTGGATAACACAGGTATTGGGTTAATCCCGGCAGTGCCATAGATGTTTGTAGTGGTTCAGAATCCACTTTAAGCCGTAGATCTCGGTCTAACATGATAGTAGAGCGTCACAGAGCCCATTCAAAACTTCTTCTCACCCACATCATTCCCAAACTAAAAATGGGCATCTCAACTCTAGGCACAGCGATGTGGTGTGGTGTAGTAGTAGAAGTAGTCATGTTAGACCAGGGAATGTATAGAAATTAGGGGGAATGTCTATGTTAATACCTCCTACGGTTTAAAATAAATTCCAAACCACTAAAAACATCCATGACACAGCTGGGACTTGAACCCGAAGCCTACGAAACCGAGAGCCAGAATTTTTCACTATTTTGCTATAACCTAATTTGAGAAATGGAATTTTTTGTTATATCCGCATATGTTTCGACATACTTTTTCTCTATGTAAACTTCCAAAACTCCAAAAGCTTCCAGATATATTTTTAAACTTCCCAGCCAAACTTGAAAAATACAAATGTTTTCATTTCTTTAAAACGAAA